>VMBQ01003101.1:4949-125400 GCA_007657795.1 Dreissena rostriformis
TGAAACGCGTATCTTGACTGGCATGGCTCCGCACACAGTTTACACGAATACGTCGATGCCTTGCCCAAGTGCAGCTCATTATCATGCTTGTTTAGCCAAAACGTCGTAGTGCACACCTTCCCACACTGACTACAAAGTTTTGGACTATCGGTGGGGGAACGGGTGTGTTTTGAATGTTTTACCGCACCCTGGAAAATCGCACACGTAGGTGGATCCACTATGAAGCTGCATGTGCCTCTTTAAAGAGTATGCGCTCGATGAAGCAACACCGCACACTTCGCATTCAAGGTACTCTCCGTTGGACGATGACATCTGTAATAATAAAACATGAAATAATTCACCAAATGTGATTAAAGGCACACCGATTTCGAAAATGACTTTGCAAGACTGCTTTGATTACACATTAAATGACTTCCACTATATTTGTCCATGCACAATAAGTACTAAGAATGTGTCGTAACTGTGTGAAGTATTATAGGTTTGAAAACTTTGCACGATATGGATTAATATTGTTTTATTGTAAGGTTTAACCCATTTCACGGCGGTATAGAGGATACATGGGCATTGTTTTCAAATACGTGCGCACGTTTTACATATTGTTCACGTGTGCATGAAATAGTGAATACGTGCGCACGCAGGTGTGTATAAATGCGCAGGTGTTTTCTAAAATATACATGCGCACGTGAAATCAATATGTGCGCATGTGAAAGCAATACGTGCGCACACGAAAGCAATACGTGCGCATGTGATATATGGATCAATGAAAAAGTAACAAGTGCGCACGCAGAACGGAAAACATGCGCACATAAACATTAATACGTGCGCACGTAAACGTTAATGCATGTGAACGTATAGGTGAATACGTGCGCACGTATTCATTATAACGTGCGCTCGCAAAAGTGAATACGTGCGCATGTATTCCCTATAGTGTACGCATGTGAAAGCAATTCGTGAGCATGTGAAAGCAATTCGTGCGCACATGAAAGCAATACGTCCGTACATGTATTGTAAAAAATATGTCCTACGCCACCGTACATTTTAGTGTGACTCCACAAATTATAGTGACACATCACGTATTAACAAAGCAAACCTAAACGTGCGTATTTAATTCGGTATTCAATTTTTTGTATTGTTGTTCTCTGACTTTTGCATAAACAACAGTTACGGAAAGTGGGGTTACTGTGCTCAACAGTTATGAAAATGGGGGTTAATTTTCGAATTTTGATGCATATAGTGCGATTGCCTTTTGGAAGCATCCTGGTGTTCAGGCAAGGGACACTACGATGGTTCTTGAGTCCACCTTTCCATGAAAACTGCTGAGAAAACCTTATATATGACCTAAAAATGCACATACAATGAGACGTGTCAATGGTAAACAATCAGGAACTTGCGTATTAAGTCGTCAATAACTTTTTTAATATTGATAATGCAGCTACAGGATTTATACCGAGGTTAAATATCTATCAGTATCACATCTTGCACGTATGGATAATGTCGAATAAGTATGGTAAATGTACAAACCTTTCAAAAGTTCAGGCGAAAAAATCGAAATATCAGCCGTTGGCCGCCATTTTGAACAATAGTTAATATTTTTCTCACTTACGCCACATCAGTTACTTGCGTACGATCTACCCCCTGTTAGCGAAAATCCAGTTTAGGCGGAAAGTGTCGTCCCGGATTTTCCTGTGCGGACTGCACAGGCTAATCTGGGACGACACTTAACACACATGCATAATGCCAAGTTTTCTCAGAACACGACACAAATGCGCATGATTTACCTTTACACCACAGAAGCATATGATATTTTTAATTGCGTAATTGAACCAGTATCTTGCTTTGATTTCGACCAAATTATCCTAGTTTTGAGCACATACTCGAAGATCGTTCGGGATGAAGGAATGTACGAAATGAGGCGACAGTACACGGAGTTCATTAAAGGTTTAAATCTTTCAGCAATATTTACTTAATTAATAACCTTTACAAATATTGTTTCGCCGGTGAAGTTTTGTTTGTGAAATGAAAATTCATTTCAGTCGTTAAGCGTTTATAATCTTTGATGTTACGATTTAAATAAACATTTTCCGCATACTAAACACACAAAGTTAAACACTCCGAACACACCAAGTACACTTCGTTTAAATTAAAATCCTATAAAAGGCCAACAACAAGATAAATCCGTGGATTTAGGTCGAGGATTTAAGTCTCTATGACGTAGTGATTGAATGAAAGGAAAGTAATACAAGGTTATTATTTTGTCATTGCCATCGTGAATGGGGGAACTCATAAGGTGGATGGTTAGTTCAATCGCGATACAGAGTGTGTCTCCGGAATCCTCAAATTGTGATTCATTGACTATCTCCGGAAACCAAAGGAAGATAGATTGATTTATGCAATAAATCGTCTGCTTATCCAGAATGATGATTTGTTTTGTATGGATTTTTTGTGTGTAGCTGTAAGCTATGGCGCACCAAAGGGGTCGAAACTATAACTTTCTGCTCGAGCATAAGATAAAATTGAGTCTTTGTTTTGGCTAATGGCTGTTGCATATTTTATTTGATTTCTAATGATAAAAAATAAAAATCAATTTTTTATTTTGCTGTTGAACATTGTTTTCAATTTCCAACATTAAAAATATCACATTCTCGATTCATTTTTTATTTCTTCTCATAATTTCAATAGGAAAGTATTAAAAGAACCAGTTTAATGTGAAACTATTTTTTACGTGACATAATCGGTAGTAATTCGGTCGTAAGGAATGTTGTGTACATGTAGAAGCTGACCAGAATAATTATTTTGTTATCTCAACAAAAAGCTAAAGCTCGCCCTATTTTCTTTTTCTAAGCCTCACCGGATAAACTTTCTCCATCTCGGCACCAACCATGTATTCTCTCTCTCTCTATATATATAAGGCGATATAAGGTTAATTTAAACATACCCGTCACACCTCTAGAAAGGCATTCACAAATACTGATACATGATCGAAATCCAATAGTATTAGCAAATGCGTTTTATATCGATTAGAAACTAGATCAGAAACGTGCTAGTTTTTGACCTTATGTTCACGATTAACACAATAGGCGGATCAATATTTGATTGTGAATAAGAGCTGTCTGCAATGATTGTATTTTGAAATTTGACCTACTTGACGATTTCAAAATTCACATGTCCGATAATCCCCGTGTGTCCGATACAACCCAGGGTTACTCTAGTTGACTATTAAAACATTCAGTCAGTTACGTTTGGGTTAAGCCATTTGCTTTGGATATTAGATATCAGGTAGGTGCCATAGATTTTATATATTTTGATATTTTTGAATCTTAATCAGTGAATTTAAATTATGTTGAGATGATTTGAATTTAATACAATTATATAAAATATTATTAAGTGTCATTTATATAGAATACAGCATAACCGATGAGTTGCAATGTAATATTTAATCGTGAAATTATGTTTACATAATACACAAGTGCGATGCAATTCACAGGAACACCACCGTCAAAAAATATTGCATAAGCTATATATTTTCATACAATCACAATTTCAACTTATTTTTAATGCTATCATTAAATCTTTAAGTTTTGTTTGCAAGAAAACAAGTTGAACTTGTGATTCTTAAATTGTTGAATGACAGTCGTAATCTCGTGTTTATATTTTCAATGCATTGGCACTCATTTTCATGTTTTAAGCAAAGGTTAACGTTATTAGTCAAATATTCAATGTTATATCGGTAAGAATGATATTAACTTAATTAGTTTCTACTATACCTTTATACCGTTAATGTACCTAATCTACGCATTGAAGCTTAAAATTACAATAAAGTTCACATGTAGTACAATAAAGCTGGCACGTGCTCTTTCGAAATTTAAGCCCTGTCTTTTGAAATGTACGATAATTGAGAATAAATATAATTCAATGCCTATTAGAATGACGTACATTTTATAATTTAAGGAAATGCAAACATAGAACAATTGGTCGATGTCCACGAAAAAATGCTGAATACTTTTCTAGAATTTACATAATTATTTACAAAAGTTGTTAAACAAAAGTAATGAATAGATTTTCGACGAAAAAATAAGATCTGAAGATAAAGGTTAACACTGTTATTGATTATGTGTCATAACCCGAATGCAGTATTCATTCAAATAAACAAATAACTTTTATTAAGCCAACATAGTACATAAGTTGTACGCGTTATAATCAGCAATCCACAGTACCGTGTCGATCAAAAGGTATAAAATACCTGTTGATCTCGCTTCCTTTTGATAGTGTACACAAATTAGGAAACTGTATTTATAAACATACTTGCAAATTTATATGTATTTTAACTTAAATTGCATATGTTTTTCAATATATAATGCTAAAATCCATAAAATCAAAAGTGTGAGCTGAAATTAGCCTTGTATTTCGCCAACGTTTTATCCATTAACTTCAATAACTTCAATTTCACCTGATCTAGTAAAATAGTGAATTGGTCTTTTGTCTCGCAATCGACTGACAAATATTAAGTACTATCAAATAATGCACTATTTGAATTTCATTGGGCCGTGAGATAATATTAGTAGTATAATACTACAGAAAAGAGCGGAACAGAACAAAACAGAAAGTTTATTTATTATGACTAAAGCATATACAGCTCATCGTCAATAACATACACGCAATACGGTCAAACTAATCACGCAAATAAAGATTAATCCATAGTAACGGGTCTGTTTACATCAGTTTGTTTACCTTTTACAGACCTGATCAATCGATATCGCTCTATAGGTGCGTATTGAAGACACCCGTTGAATAAAGCTATGTCAAAAGGTATGTCGTTTTAATGGTTTTATTATTGTATTGATTTTTTAAATGTATCATTTCATAATAAACATGATGATGTTTAAAGGACGCACTGGGAATTCATCGAAAAATTGGCCTTAATGCATGGCAAATATTTTGGTACAGTGTGTAAGTTCGTGATAAATCAAACGGAAATGGAAATCAGTCATATCGATCTGTTAACCCTTTGAGCGCTGGAACCGGATTTTGAAGGCCTTTGTAAACAGTTTGGATCCAGATGAGACGCCACAGAACGTGGCGTCTCATCAGGATCCAAACTGTTTGCTATTCTGATAGTATTCTTTGAAAAAAATCGAAGAAAATGCTAATTTTAGAAATTCAGCAGACGACATTTTAGCAGACAACAAATTTCCCAGCATGCAAAGGGTTAAAGGCGATTACATGCGCACATCAGTGACGCAGCAATGGAAATCCATACGCATACATAATTGAATTAATGATATTGTAGAGTGTTTTATTTGTATTAAACAATACGCATCTTCAATGTTAAAAAATATAGCATCTTTGTTTTGAGAGATGTTCATCCTTTATGTATCGTACTTAAAGTTGCACGTATAATTGTATGAACATTTACACAATTGAAAGTGAAACAAATTGCCAATGTAATGCAAAACTATCTAAAACAACCGTCTTCATGTCTATTTAACCACTACCGCATATGGTTGCGTGCCGATTAGATTATGAATTTTAGTTTTTGTATGCATAAGAATGCATACTATCTTCTGAAAACGAGGCTTAATGCATGTTCGTAAAGTATTGTCGCAGATAGGCCTGTGCAGTTCGCACAGGCTAATCACGGACAACATTTTTCGACAAGACTGGATTTTCGTTAAGAAGAGACTAACTTCAAACGAAAAAATTCTCATAAGCAGAAAGTGTCGTCCGTGATTAGTCTGTGTGGACTGCACAGGCTAATCTGGGATGACACTGTAGGCACATGCATTAAGCCAAGTTTTCTCAGAACAAGGTGCAATACGTCTGCAATGTATAGCTGTGTTCCTACTAATAAATAAATTTTGTCTGTATCATTCAATACTTTTCTTAAATTTCTAGCATTAATTGTTGCTTATTTGCGATTATATGTTTCTCTTGAACAAGTGCTGCAAGTCGCCATCGAACAAGACAACGAATACATCTGTTTGCATATAGGCATTCTGTATAGACAGATCGGCCAATGTGACGAATATTGACTTGCAGGATATATTTGGGTTTAATAATTCAAAAGCGCCTTTGATTTCAGCGCATGTTGATATCGACAATAGATAACGGGACAAATGACGATTGTATGTTTGAACGATCGGAATTTAAATCAAAAGAAATTGCCTCACTGAGTAGAAATTCTCTCATTACACTGACTTGGGTGAATGTTGTATACATGTAGATCGAACTTATTAAACCGGGCCCCTGTCTAACCGAAGTTCTCACGAATGAATGTTTAGCTTACCAGAAATAGACATTAAAGTCCGTCCCATATGCGCATGTGCAGTCCATGCATTAAGCCTCGTTTTCCCAGAACGCGGCTTATTTATGATCAATATGCTCCTACAATAAAGTACATGACACAGATTGAAGGCACACAAATATAAATACTGAACTTAACTAAGCATTGAGATCATAATGATAGGTTTAATTAGACGCGCTCCTTACTTTTATGCAGACATATATAAAGGTATTATAACCGCGAATATATACATTTCGCTATAGGAATCAAGGCAAATCAATGAAAGTGTATACCAGTTTAATACTGTAACGGAATAAAAAAAAATACGCGTATACAACCAATACGATTTATGTGACTCATTTCAAACGCGTAAATATACCACCACCTGTTAATTATTTCGAACTATACACACATAATTGTCATTCAGAACTGGTTTGCCGATATTCAGGCTGGGTCATAAAAGTAAAAAACTGGTTGTACCTCTGGTGAAAGTAATAATGATGCTTAAAAATACTTTAATTGAAATACCGTAAAATAAAACGAATTAATTATGAGTGGCTGTGGATAAGTTCAAACAATAAATGCGCGTGTTCAATTATATTTAAATATTTGGTCCGTTGGATAAAGAATGTACATGTACATGTATATGACCATTTTTATTTATATCACCTTATTATGGTTTGATATTTAAACGCGCCTATTGTTGGTTCCAGTTGGTCAGGCACCCACCGGCCCTCCCCCTCCCCAGGGGTACGTGGCTGCAGCCCAGCCCGGCTATGGACAGCCCGGCCCACCTGGGTATGGGGCCCAGCCCATGTATGGAGCCCAGCCCGGATATGGACAGCCAGTGATGGGTCAACCTGGCTACGGTCAGCCAGGCATGCATGGTGAGAACTGAGCCCGTATTCACCAAACAATTCTTAGACTTAAAGGAACTGTCCACTAGATAAAGCGTCGCGCGACGCGAAACGATATTTTGGGAACCTACGAGGATTGCTTATATAGCTAAAAAATACATCCGCATTAAATATGAGCGTCCGTGGTCGAGTGGTCTAAACAGGTAGCTTTTTACTCTAGGACTCCAGGAATCCGGGGGTCAGTGGTTCGAGCCCTGTTGAGGGTTACTTTTTTTCCTTTTTTAAAATTGTTTTCTTGTTTTTTTACTGGAGATTTTTAGTTCAAATGTTTAAATTTATCAATATAAAGCATTTAAAGCATTTAATGACAAGCTTCAATACATGCCAAAATCTAGTTGACAGTCCCTTTAACACTTAGAATAAAGAATATTTTTTAAATTAAAATATTAAAGAACTGCTTAAATTTTAGTCAAACATGGCATGTCCTATCTCTATCTACATCAATATTCGAGAAAAACATTTTGTTAATGGCATAATCACAAGTGGACGCCTGTATATATCCAAAAGCTGGATGTATTTTTCTTTGTTCTTAGTCCATTCTTTATTCTTAGGTCTAAGAATGGGTTTGTGAATACGTGCCCAAAGCCCGTATTTACCAAACAATTCTTATATTGAAGACTAAGAATAAAGAATATTCTTTAAATTGTAATATTCAATGATTCTTTAATTTCGAGTGTGACTTGGTACTTATCGCCTCTAATTACCTCATTAATTCATTTAGAACATGTTATTTATGAACATCAGTACCAGAGGTACCGGTAGCCTGCATATGTGCAAACACTGAGGCAGCTTTCTGGGGTCTAAGTCTATTCAGTATTCTTAGGTCTATGAATGATTTGTTGCATACGGGCCCAGTGACCTTAGTTCTTTGATTCATAGGCGACATTGACATGCTTCTTTGATGGTGGAGATGATTAAGAGACAATTAACGATTATTTGATATGCTATAGGGTAAACAAAGATATACATGTTTACGTTATGGATCCGTGTACAAATGTTTTGTTTTAATTGAACTCATTAGAAGTTATTTTCACTAGCGACTACTAATGCTCACATGACATTGGCTTGAAAGAGTTTCTGTTGTTTAGTTCTAAATCATAAACCGCGTTCTTGTTTTACCAATGATCTCACGACATCTTTATGTTGCAACTGAATATTAAGCTTACAACTGATATACATGTTTGACCAGTATGCTCTCAAAAAAGGGCATATACAAGATTGAAAGTAAATGCATATGAGCATGTAAAAGATTGAAAGTACATGAATATGAACATGTAGAGCATTGAAAGTACATTGATATTAACATGTAGAACATTGAAAGTACATGGATATGAACATGTAGAAGATTGATAGTACATGTATATGAACATATGTAAGATTCAAATTACATGAACATGAACTCGGACAAGATTAAAAGTACATGGATAAGACCATGTTCAAGATTAAAAGTATATGAATATGGACATGTTCAAGATTAAAAGTACATGAATATGGACATGTTCAAGATTGAAAGCACATGAATATGGACATGTTCAAGATTGAAAGTACATGAATATGGACATGTTCAAGATTGAAAGTACATGAATATGGACATGCGAAAGATTGAAATTAACTAAACATTGCGTCAATTGGTAGTTATTAATTGAATTGAAGTAAACAGCGTACGATTTATTTAGCATTTAAACATAATTCATTGATATGATATAACATTGCTCGTTCATTTGCATGGTTTGGTCTAATATTGCCAAATGAAGTAATAAAAGCATAAATCGTATATACTCGCTATACACGAGCTAAAATGAAGAAAGTCTCGAGCTGTTGTCAACATTATTACGTCACTACATCGCAAACAAGTGAACATTATCGAAAACATTTGCAGGTTTCACAGGAAAAAAATAGGTATTCGTATTTATGATTTACACATATTCACAGACATTTAAAGTGTGTAACATGTTGTAGCATAACCAGTTATGTAATATAATACAATAACAATATGTCCCAAACATGCAATTATAACAATGTTCTGCTGAATTCAGACTGTGTAAATTTTATATATTTTTGGCGATGCTGCTTCAGCGAAGCAGCTCGTCTAAGTTATCATACCATGAAAAAAAATCACAATGGCGACCTACCTAAAAGACCGAGATTTAGTAAGCTACATTTTCTCAATCGGCATGCCTCGCTGATTATCATTGAAATATGGGAAACAAAAACAATTGGCAAATGCCATAGAAAATGTTTAAATTATTAGGAAGCTCGATAATAACAATGGAATACGATGTTAATTGCGCAAAGTAGAGAACTTTACTTATATGTGGTACCGTTCGATAGTGGAATAGTGTCATTTTCAACATTGTTCGAAGTCATTGAACTGGAAGTGGAGCTGAATGGGTCAAGTTCCCCACGGGTACTACTTCCCCGGACCCCGGGTACTTTGAAGTATTCTTCACCGTACACCGATTTTCAAATGATACTTTTGGGTACCCCGGTATACTTACAGGTACCCCATCTTTTATAATAAAAAAATCGTACCCAAATTATTGTTCGTACCCAAAATTTTTCGTAACCATTTTTTTTTTGTACCCAATTTTTTTTTCGTACCCAAATTTTTTTTAGTACCCACATTTTTTTTCGTACCAAATGTTTTTTCGTACCCATTTTTTTTTGTACCCGAATTTTTTATGGCATAATTTTTTCGTACCCACATTTGTTTTCGTACACATATGTGTAAATGAATGGCTCCTTGGCAGAAGTATGCCTCTTGTTCTTAATAAAGTTTTACAAAGAACTGTGGATTGTCTTTAAGTCCATGAACACTGCAGCTATGCCAAATCTTAAATTAAGGATGCGAATAAATGACAAGCAATAAAAATTACACTATTGTGGTGATGTAGATAAACTAAAATTGATGCTTTTATATCCATCCTCTTCGAAAGCATCGTCACACCAGTACTGTCAGTACGTTGATTTAAGACTGGGGTGGAAACAAAAGGGAATGCGTCTTATATTTATCAGTTATCTTATGTAGTTTAATGAATGATGCATCAATATTTCAGTGTTTACGATTACTCGTTAAGTTTATGTCTTTGTGCCAATTTTTTCTAAGAAATACTTTTGCTGTTTTGAATATTTGAGCATTGTTGAAAACCGTAAAAATGTGTTCATAAGACCTGATAATTGTTATTAGATTACATATAAAATGGACTCTTTTTAACACAAACATTTAAGGATAATTATTATTACCCAAGAAAATGATGGATTTACTGTTCTGCTCCATCATACATATGAGCTTCTCTCTGTGAATAGGTAGTTTAATGCATGTGCGTAAAGTGTCGTCCCAGATTAGCCTGTGCAGGCTAATCAGGGACAACACTTTCCGCTTTTATTATTACTTACGAACATTAGTGGTTTACTGTTCTGCTCCATCATACATATTTTCTTATTGTTTTTGGTCCGAATGTGCTCGAAATCGCACACGATGTTTTTTTTTGGTTTGTTTAACCTATTTATTTTAGCTTGATTGCATCGAAAGCATAAGTCTTATTGGAACGCTATGGAGTCCGTTTCCTGGGTTGAACTAGTTCTTTCTGTCTTAGGGGGAGATCTATAGACCGCTCCAACAGTGGGGGAATGTACTCGTGACCTACAGGTCACAAAGCGGACACCATATCCACGACGCCAAAAAATGCGTTTGTTTGATCTTATTAAAATAACTGATCCGTTGAATAAAAATGTATATGACGATTTATATATAGACCGCTCTCTGTAAAAACGGGGTTTAATGCATGTGCGTAAAGTGTTGTCCCAGATTAGCATGTGCAATCCGCATAGGCTAATCAGGGACGACACTTTCCGCCTTTACTTGATTTTTGCAAAAAAGGTACTTTCTTTAAACGAAAAATATTATAAAAGCGGAAAGTGTCGTCCCTGGTTAGCCTGTGCGGATTGCAGAGGCTAATATGGGACGACACTTTACGCACATTCATTAAACCCCCGTTTCTCAGAGCGCGACTCATATATAACACTTTATTATTGTTTGAGATTTGTACGTGTCTATTATTGCTTCCAGGTGGCCACGCCGTGTATGGACAGCCAATCATGGGCCAGCCAGGTGAGAAACCGATAATGTATTTATTCTGCAAATTATTCTAAGCGTATGTCTTGTAAGTAAATTAGTAAATATTAGATGTGAAGTTTCAATATTGGATACAATTATTTATTCCCGTCATAACTTACCATGTTTACCAGTTCATAACACTATCGTCCAACTTGTATCTTCTACTAATACGTATAAATTGTATAATGCATATATAATGTAGGCTATGAGCTTGTTTTAGTTTTACTGCTGAATAAAAGTTGTTGTTGTAACAATTTAAAGACAGGGCAGGTATTGAAATGCTTCTTTGATGATGGAGATGATGGAGCGACACTTCCCGATTATGTAATACGATTTATTGTAAAAATATATGAGCCTCGCTCTAGGAAAACGGGGATTAATGCATATGCGTAAAATGTAGTCCCAGATTAGCCTGTACAATCCGCACAGTCTAATCAGGGACGACACTTTACGCTTTTATGGAATGTTTCGTATAAAGGAAATCTCTTCTTTACGAAAATCAAATATAAGCGGAAAGTGTCAACCCTGATTAGCCTGTGTGGACTGCGCAGGCTAATCTGGGATGACACTTTACGCACATGCATTGAGCCCTGTTTTCCAAGAGCGCGTTACATATACATGTTTTCATAAGTAAATTCCTATTATAGGTGCTGCGCTCGCCCAGCAGGGACCGCCTGTTGTGTGGATGCCCAGGCCCGCCGGTGGTGGAGGCTGTCCCCCGGGGCTCGAGTACCTCACACAGATTGATCAGATACTCGTAAAACAGAAGATCGACCTGTTTGAGAGTAAGTCTATCTTCTCTACACAATTAAGCCTCGCTCTCTGAAAAGGGGGTTTAATGCATGTGCGTAAAGTGTCGTCCAAGATTAGCCCGTGCAGTCCGCCTAGGCTAATAAGGGACGACACTTTTCGCTTTAACTGTATTTTAACTAAGAAGATACTTTTTTTAAACGAAAAATATCAAAACAGCGGAAAGTGTCGTCCCTGATTAGCCTGTACGGAGTGCACAGGCTAATCTGAGACGACACTTAACGCACATGCATTAAACCCCCTTTTCGCAGAGAGCGGTCCAAAATTTAGTTTAAGCATGATCTTGGGGTTAAAGCTGGCCACTCATGAGTGATATATTATATAGACCTATATCGTAAATTACTTTAAAAATATTCTTTTCTAAAATCGCCAGTCCGAAAACTTTGATGTTTGGTATGTAGCATCAGATATTGGTCCTCGACGAAGTTTGTTCAAATAATGTCCATTCCCCTTCTCCCACGGGGGTTATATCATGCGACACCCTATGAGACACATGATTTATACAGATTTATAATATAAACAACCTTATAGTTTTGAAATTGTGTAAGAAAGCATTGCGTATTTTTTTTTTAAAGTTATTGTAGATCATGCCAATTTGGGCAAAACTGACTACGCTCTAGTGCTTATTGTATTCGTTTGACTAATGTTGCATGACACCTTCAAAATCTTTCGTTGAAACCACTAGCTTTGGTGTTTGCTATGGGACATCTGATGGTAGTCCTCTATAAAGATTGTTCAAATCATCCCCCTCCAGGATCAAACCAGGACACAGCACATAGTCACATACAATGGATATACTTTCCTTAACCCTATTGTTTACAATTAAACATCCATAAAGTAAAATTTTATAAGCATGTAATAGCAACCTAGAGATGGAGAACGGTACTGTAAAATCATTTATATTTGTCGGCATGAAATTTCGCAGTTTTTAAAAATTGACTATTTCGTGGACACGTAAATTCAAAAGTTTCTGATTGTGGGGAAAAAAATATAGAAATTTGCGTCGGTCATTTTCCGATGTGTTTGTGATCAATTTGTGGATCGCTCAACCCACAAAAACAACGGAAATTAATGTGCCACTAATAAAAACGATTTTACGGTAACCCGTTTTGTTGTATTATTGTCAGTGTTCACTGGGTGGGAGCAGAAGAACAAGTACAAGCTGATGAACAGCGTCGGACAGCAAGTATATACTGCGAAAGAAGGTCAGTTTTTACTTTCTTGAGATACGTTAAGTCGTTCATATAAAGACATATCTAATTACATCAACAGTGTTTTTTTTCTTACATACTAGTACATTTTTTTAAACAACTTTGATTCCACTTACATGTATACTCACACATTTGTGTAACCTCGAATCATTATTTATTGCTTTGTGTTTAAAATGCAATATCCGTCACTATGTTTGTAAATATATTACTGATCAAACGAAACCTACTAGCTTAGCTAACGTTCCGATTCTATAAACTAAAGATGTTTGTAACTTATCGTGTAAACACATTCTGATTTAAATATGTTTAAACCAAACCAAAGACATATATGTCATATATGTATTCCCGTTTTAGAAAATAGTGTTGCTATCATCGATGCAACTAGTATTTATTTATAATATACGTATTTCTAGTAAAGTGAATGAAGACATTAGCTCACATGAGCATGACGCGGATACCATGATGTCCGTCGTCCGTCCGTCAGTCCAATATCAAACGATATTTCATCCTTAACCGCTGGGCAGAATTAAAAAAACAAACATAACAAGTATCTTCCCTGGGCGATCATCTATGATAATTTTTCAAATCATTCTGGTCCTTTGAAAAATAAGGTCACATGGCTAAAACAGAGGTTTTACAAACGATTTTTTTTAAATCTTCTCCTCTGAGACCGCAACATTATAGCAAAACAAATTAAAAATACTTTTATGAAACAACAAGGTCAAGAGCTTTTATATTTGGTATATAAATAAGACAGTGGTCCTACACACAGTTTGTTAAAATCATGCCTTTGTGTTTATAATCGGTCACGCCCCAGAAGTTACATCAATTATAAAGAGCTTTATTTGCAAAATAACTTAAAACAATATATGTGTTTGTCAGAAACACAATGCCCCCTATTGTGCCGCTTTGAAATAAAATTTCAATATATCATTTGGCAGGTTTAGAAATTATCTCCCTTTTAAAGCTTATTACTTCCCTTGGATTGTATTGTTTAACTTTTTACCTTGAAGGATGACCTTGACCTTGACCTTTCACCACTAAAAATGTAGCTCCATGAGATACAAATGCATGCCAAATATCAAGTTGCTATCTTCAATATTGCAAAAGTTATTGCAAACGTTAAAGTTTTCGGACGGACGCACAGACAGACTGACGGACAGTTCAACTGCTATATGCCACCCTACCGGGGGCATACAAATATCCTATAAAATGACAATGTCCTGAGTAAATATTGGTCGTTAACATCATTTATCGATCGTAAGTTTTTTCAATTTATTGTTGTTAATCTGCTGTCAAACGCGGCCCGTAACCAGCGGTCTCGAGAATTATACATCAGATCCCCGTGGTCCCCGGGTTATTTGAGAGTCTCCACTAACACAAGCACAACAAATGATATTAACCGTAGCCATTGTGCTTAAATATTGTTTAACATGTTGCAGAGTCCGGCGCCTGTGAGAGGCAATGTTGCCAGGCCAACAGGTCGTTCACTATGCACATCACAGACAATGCAGACATGGTATGACACACAACAAACTAACATATGCGCATCATTGTTTGAAAATTCGGCGTAAGGTATGTACGTAAAGTGTCGTACCAGATTAGCCTATGCAGTCAGCACTCGCTAAACAGGGACGACACTTTCCGATAAAACTGGATTTTCTCTAAGCGTTGCACAGGGTATTCTGGGACGACACTTTACGCACATGCATTTAGCCAAGTTTTTCAACAACGAGGTTCATATTATTGCCGCCGAAAAACATAGCTTAAGGCATTTAGAAAATGACACTAAAAGGACATTTTGAGCGAATGTTTATATCAAATAGAAATTCTAATAGAAAAACGAAGTAGTTTGTTTTTGCAAACTGAATTTGCTACCTTGATATCATAGCCCATATTCACCAACGCATTCTTAGACTTAAGAATAAAAAAAGGCTAAGACTGAATAAAAATATCTCAGTTGTTGCATAAATTATATACAGGCTAAAATGCTGTTTATATCATATTATATAGGTCTTAACGAATGATTATATATATATAGGTGTTTTGTCGAAGGTTACATTTATAGAGAGCATTCTTCATCCAGCATTGTAACTCAATACGCACGCCAAAGTCTGAGAATGGCAAAATAGTATATCGTTGCGTGGATGATTATTAAAATGTTGCTGACATTTTCCCTGATTGCAAAGTTTGTGTGCATATATTCTTATTTGAAATTATGTATATCTCTAAATAAAAGAAGTTCGTGTTGCAAACAGTTAAAATAAATATTTTACAGTGTATAAATCATATTCTCTATTCCCAACCTGCAATTTCTACACAAAACACTGCACACACTAAAATCTGAACATGTTTCTAGCTTTAACATATTGCTTAATAACCAAACAAATTTAAAACGAATGTCTAAAGCAAACAAAATCAATAGATTATACACACGTTGTAGTATTGTTAACGTTTTCTTAATTATGAGGATACAGTATCGAATAAATATGCGTAAAGTTTCATCCCAGATTAGCCTGTGCAGTACGCACAGGCTAATCAGGGACGACACTTTCCGCTTTAATGGAATTGTTCATTTAAAGGAAGTCTCTTCTAAAAGTAAAATCCTCTTTCGGCGGAAAGTGATGTCACTGATTAGCCTGTGCGGACTGCACAGGCAAATCTGAGATGACACTTATCGCAGAGGCATTAAGCCCAGTTTTGATATTGCAGGAAGTGATCCGATTAGAGCGGGATTTCCGCTGCTGGAAGGATTCTTGCTGGTGCGCCTGCATGAGCTGCTGCGCCCATGTGATCAAAGTAGAGGCGCCCGTGGGGACGACCGTGGGATATGTGAAACAAAAGTGAGTGTCAGATTGTCGTATACGCACAATTATGTTTACTAGTATTAGGATTTACAATATGTGAAATATATGCAATTGTCATTTAATGGGGATTGAAGTAGTATGTTTTAGACGATTCAAAACGGATTATTTCGTAAGGGTAACTAAATGAAATTTTGCAAATTGTTTGATTACTATAACATACGTTTTGTAATAAATTTTGGAAACATGGGGCAGATCAGCCTTTTAGTTTAAGACAATGCATGAAGACGAAAAGCCAAGGTGGCTAGGCGAGAACTTGTTATTGCGATCGCTGTTATAATAGCTTCATTGATGACCTCATATGAACGCCAAAACAAAAAATATCATAGCTTTAAATGTCTTATCTTATTGTGGATAAAGATTCATATTGGCGTTTGTTGATGCCAGAACAAAGCGATAAATTAAATCGAACAGCATGAGAGAACAATATTGTATGCTTATGTCTTTGTGTTACATGTTCTGCTCGTTTATAATATATAAGGCTAATCAGGCTAATCAGGGACGACACTTTACACTTTTATTGTATTTTTCGTTTGAAACTAGACTGTTCCTGACGAAAATCCAGTTAAGGCGGAAAGTGTAGTCCCTGATTAGCCTGTGCGAACTTTATAGGCTAATCTGGGATGCCACTTTACGCAAATGCATTAAACCCCCTTTTCACAGAGCGCGTCTCATTGTTGTCCATTAATTGCTACGCTTTGAATGATGTCAGAACTCATATCAAACTCGTTTCAATATTTGCCGCGCAGGTGTAGTCCGTTTCCTCCAAAGTTTGCCCTTCTTGACGATGACAAAGACGAGGTCCTCAGCATTGAAGGGCCTTGCTGCGTCCTTCCATGTACTGATGTGGACTTCAAGGTCAGATTTGCTATAACAAAGGTTTTTTGAAGGTCGCCCAGCGTGGTGGATACGGTGTCCGCCTAGCGACCGGGAGGTCAGGGGTTTGATTACAATGTGGGAGCTTTCTTTAGATTTCCCCCAAAGACTGCTAGTACTGGTTTTACACAGGAAACGGACTCGAGAGCAGAGCGTTTATACAATGTATAAACATTAGACTTTCGATGCCATCGAGCTGAAGTCAATAGGTTTAAAGTTCAAACTTATTCCAGGTAATTTTTTTCTATCGAGTTCTTGTCAACTAACCTTCATTTTCATTTCAACAGGATGGTTTTTACATAGGTTTTATACAATAGACATACTGCCCATGCGTATACATGTTCAAAATATAGTAACATATATAACGGCATGATATGTGATCAGTATTGACTTTCATAAGTTGTCGAATAAAGTATCAATACATGACAAGGTCTAGGACAATTGGATTGCAGCATTTACAATCTATTTAACAATGTTTTAGCTATAACATAAACAACAACGAAGACGCATCTACAAGAGAGCTTCATGTCAAGTTTGAGTAATAAATTATACACAATTAATACTAATAATATTTATACAGATTTCTTTGAATAAATGCTTAATGTAGTAACATGGCTAAGTTTTTGTTGGTACTTGTATTACTTGGATGTGTATATAAAACATGTTTCACAAGCAGATAATTGGTTATTCTTCATGTATATTAAACCCATTTATTCCTAGTGGACTCTCCCATCCCTCTAAATTGGATCAATTTATTTCCAAAATTAGGGATGTCTAGTATATATATGTCTTTTAGATATCGCCTAGTTAAATTATATATTATATGTATACTTATCTTAAGAACATACAATAAACATTTAATTTTGCTGCGATATTTTGTATGGGCAGACGAATATAATCCAAAAAATTGTTTTACTTACGCAATCTTTTATTTTAAGAATAATTACTTTGAACAAAATGCAAACATTAATATATAGATCAACAATGTAACCATGTAACTATTGTAAATTATATACATTCCATAAAATACCTGTACATGTAGTGTTCAATTGCCTTTTGTATTACTTTTGATTTGTGTGTTTTTTTGGTTGTTTGTTTTTTTTCTTCTTTGTAAATTTGTTTGCACATTTGTTTATTTACGACACACACTTATTGTTCACCATTACTTGAACTCACCTCTCTGTATCTACCTAAAATAAGACCACCTTTCCAACACTCTCTAACATCTATCAGGCAGGAGCTATGGTTTTCTCTCATCTTAATAGGCAAGATCCAGTATACAATAAAATAATAAAGCTATTTAAAAACATTAAAAATGTGTGAAACAATATGCTCTCTCAATGTCAGAGGTTTAAACAACAGTGATAAAAGAAAAAGTCTATTTAAATGGTTTGATGAAAAAAATTACACAGTGTGTTTACTACAGGAGACACATACCAGTGAACTAACCAAAACTCAATGGCAATCTGAATGGAATGAAACAAGCTTCTTTAGTGGGACAAAGTCAAATAGTGAGGGCTTGGGTATTTTAATAAAAAATAGGGACAATGTGAGCATAGGGGATTTTAAAGAATTAATACCAGGCAGACTATTTACAATAGATATTACTATAAATAACCAAGAATTAACTTTAATAAATGTTTATGGACCAAATAATGATGACACAAGTTTTTTTGAACAACTTGAATTGCATCTTCTTCAAAATTTGGACAAAAATTATATAATAGGAGGAGATTTTAATACAATCCTAAATCCACAACTAGATAAGAAAAATGGTAAACAAGACACACATACAAAATGTAGAAACACAATAAACAATATTATAAATTCATGTAACTTAATTGACATATGGCGAGCATCCCATCCGGAGCAAACACGTTACACATGGCACTCAAATGGAAAACCAGCCATATTTTGTAGACTCGATTACTTTTTAATTTCAGAAAATTTATGTAACATAATAAATAGAGCCAAAATAAAACCAGGTTACAAAACAGATCATTCACTTATTGAAATAACTATCGATAACAAAATACAAGAAAAAGGACCTGGATACTTTAAATTAAATAATACTTTGCTACTAAAAGAAGAGTATCAAACACAAATCAAACATGAAATACAGTCAGTAGTAGAACTTAACAAAAATAGTAATCCAAATACCTTATGGGAACTGATAAAAGGGACTGTTAGGAACGTAAGTATAAAATTTTCATCTGTGACAAAAAAACGAAATCAGGAGAAAGAACATCAAATTATTGAAAAATTAGAGACATTAGAAAAACAATTAAACAATAACATTGCTGATGATGAAAACATTATAAAATTAATTAGAGAAACAAAATTAGAATATGACAATATTATAGAAGAGAAAATAAATGGCATGTTAATCCGGGCAAGGGCTATACACATTGAACAAAATGAAAAAAAATCTAAATACTTTGCAAATTTAGAAAAACGGCATTATGAAAGTAAAACCATACACAAACTGAAAATAAACAACAAGGAAATCAGAGACACAAAAACTATATTAGACGAACAGAGTAAATTTTACTCAAACCTTTACAGTAAAAAAACACATTTAAAGTACAATAATAGTAATACATCAAAGTTTTTTGAAACACACATACAACAACTCACAGAAGCTGATAAACAATCATGTGAAGGCTTATTAACTGAATACGAGTGTCTTACTGCTTTAAAAGAAATGGATAATAACAAAAGTCCTGGTTCAGATGGATTATCAGCAGAATTTTACAAAGTTTTTTGGGATGACATAAAAATATATTACCTGAATTCTATTAACCACTCATATGTAACTGGAAACTTAACCCAACTTCAAAAACAAAGCATCCTCACACTCATTCCAAAACCAGGAAAAGACTTAGAGTCCCTAAACAACTGGAGACCTTTAAGCTTATTAAATACTGATTATAAAATTGCAACAAAAGCAATAGCTAACAGAATCTCAAAAGTTATATCGTCAATAATAGCGTCAAGACAAACTGGATTCATGAAAGGTCGTTATATTGGTGAAAATATAAGGACCATTTTTGAAACAATCCAATTCTTAAATAATAAAAACAAACCAGGCTTGCTCTTTTTCGCGGACTATGAAAAAGCCTTTGACAGTTTAGACCATGACTTTATGGTTCAATGTCTTGTAAAATATAATTTTGGGCCTGAGCTGATACACTGGATAAAGCTTTTCTACCACGACATAAATACTATTATAATCAATAATGGGCACTTTTCTGAGCCAATAGCCATACAACGTGGTGTAAAACAAGGCTGTCCCTTGTCAACCACCCTTTTTATTCTCAGTATCGAAATACTGTCAAATTATATCGAGAAAAACGAAAATATTAAAGGAATAAAAGTAAACGACCTTGACATAAAACAAACCCTTTTTGCAGATGACACAACATACTTCATTGATGGAACAATTAACTCATTCACGGCTTTAGTAAACGCAATACAAGACTTTAGTGAAATATCCGGCTTAAAACTAAATACCCAAAAATCAATAGTAATGCGTGTTGGTTCACTAAAACATTCATCAATTAAATTTAAGGAATTCAAAAACTTTAACTGGACCTCTGATGGAGCTAAAACACTTGGTTTCTTTTTCACAAATGACGAAAATCTCAATATTGCAAATAACATTCAACCAAAATTACAAGAATTTATAAAATGCTTAAAACAATGGCAGCACAGGAAATTAACATTATTGGGAAAAGTCACTGTTGTCAAAACATTTGCGCTGCCCAAATTAATGTACTATCTGGCAATGCTTCCCACCCCCAAAAATGATATAATACAGAGAATTATTAAAAATATTTTCCAATTTATGTGGGATGGAAAACCTGAAAAAATCAAAAGAACAACATTAGTTAAACCCATTGAACAGGGTGGACTAAATTTAACAGACATACATGCTTTTATACATTCCAATAAGGCAAGTTGGGTCAAAAGATTGACAGACACAAATAATAAAGGCCAATGGAAAATCTTTTACCAGAAAGAATTAAATAAATATGGTGGCGATCTGGTGTTCGAGTGTCCTTTAGAAGAAAAACATATTATCACCAATTTTAAAAACGAATTTCTTAGAGATATCCTCTTATCTTGGAACAAAGTTAAATCATATGATAAATCAGGACACATCAATAAAACAATATTATGGAATAATTCAACAATAGAACAGAATAATCAAAATACATTTTTCTACAGTAATTGGTTTAACAGAGGCATTAAATTCTTAGAACACATATTTGACTTCAGGTCTAAAACCTTTTACAACTTTGACACCTTTCAAAATTTGTACGATATTCCGACAAATGATTACCTTAAATATTACACACTCATCAAAAGTATCCCGAATAGCTACAAACAAAAACTAATTGTAGAAGATTTTTTTAACTTCAACCATGACACATTACTTAAAAGGGTGCAAAGTACAAAGAAAGTAAGCAAATATCTATATAACCTACAACAAACCTTTGATGAAAATAAAACTAAACAGCAGCAAACATGGGAAAGTATCATGACCTCGTATAATTATACTATTGATTGGAAGAACACATACCAAATACCATTTAAAGCCACAATTGACAATAATCTACGAAATTTTCAATACAAAATTCTCCAACGTACATTACCTACTAATTCATACCTATATAAATGTAAATTAACACCTTCTAATCTATGCTCATTTTGTGCTAGTTATAAAGAAAGTTTAATTCATATTTTGTATGAATGTAATATTGTACAACCAATATGGAGAGACCTTGAACACTTTTTAGCAAGCAAAGACATATACATTGACCTCAACGTGCTTGACATAGTTTTTGGAACACAAAAAGGTGGTGCAAATAGTATGGTAATAAACTACATTCTCATTCTTATGAAATCATATATATACAGTGTTAAAAATAGACATGAAGCTCCAAATATTGAGACTTTCAAAAATGCTCTCGCAATGAAAATAAAATTGGAAGAAACAATAGCGTTTGAAAGAAATAAAATAGAGTTACACAAAAACAAATGGCGGAAATTTGTTCACACTTTAATATGATCTTGCCTNTGAGACAGCATGCAAAATATTCTGTGTCAACGCAGCATGTGGGGGTATACGTCACGTCAGTGACAAAGCTCTAGTTAAGTAAATTTTCTATTTCAGTTCCCATGGATTTGGATGTCAAAATGAAGGCAACTATGCTCGGGGCATGTTTCCTGATTGTAAGTAGAAATGAGTCGCGTCTAGGTAAACCGGGCTTAATGCACGTGCGTAAAGTTTTGTCCTAGAGTAGCGTATGCAGTCCACCTAAACTGGATTTTCGTTTAGAAGAGACTTCTTTAAACGAAAAAGATATCATACAAGCGGAAAGTGGTGTGTCTGATTAGCCTTTGCGGACTGCACATGCTAATCTGGGACAACACTTAACGTACATGCATTAAGCCCGGTTTTCCAAGAGACTGGCTCTATAACAAAAATGATCTGTCCTAGGGACGCACACTTTAATTATACAATAATGATGTTAAAGTGAAAATGCTCATCTTAATGACGCATTACATTATATGGATTAAGTGGTCGATCAGAACATATTACGGAAGTAAACTTTATACTGTGTTATATATTTTAATAATAAATACGAACATAATGTCTGTTACGGTCTCCATAATTATGTGTGAATCGTCAGCTGGAATTTAACACGTGATTATTTTTTTTTAAACAACTATTCTCTCATCTGTAATTACATGATTGTTTAATACTCGTTTTATTTATTTCCTATTATTTTTTTGTACTTTGTTTGACAGGACTTCATGTACTTTGAAAAGTCGGGTAACGACAACCACCACCACTATTAGAGCTTCGCTATGGGAATGTAGGGTTTAATGACTGTGCGTAAAAAGTCGTTACTATTAGCCTGTGCAGTCCGCACAGGCTAATCAGGGACGATACTATCCGCTTTAATGGTAATTTTCGTTATTATGAAGTATCTGCTTTGCAAAAATCCAGTTAAAACGGAAAGTTTCGTCCCTTTTTAGCCTGTGCGGACTGCACAGGCTCATCTGGAATGACCCCTTGCGCACATGAATTAAGCCCCGTTTTCCAAAAGCGCGGCTCATTCGCGAGCAGCGTCAAAATCCGCACCATGAACAGGACCCAGAATGTCGGCAAAAACTGATACCAGCATATGAGACTGAGTCTTCAATCGTCTAGTGAAGTTTAAAGAAAAAATCCGTGAAAAATACTGGGTTATCATGAATTCTCGTTATTGGACATTTCTGTCTCTTTCAGTTAACAATTTTACATTTTGAAATCTTTAAATACAGTTATATTTAGGGTACGTTGTCATTTGATTATTTTATGAATTTTGGGGTAATAAGGCAATAAAAAAGCAAACTGTGATAAAATGTTGTACGCTTTACGATCGCATACCGCGTCTGTCTGATGTAATAGTGTTAAATATGACAATGTTTTAACAGCCCTCGTAACGGGCAACGTATTATATAAAAAGATATAAAGCAAAAATAGTGCGATTGTTTGACTTTAAATGCGTGTTTTTTAATCAACATTTTTTTGTATTTAGGATGTGCATTGTTATAGTGAATTGTTTTTACTGTATTTCCAATCACGATAGTGGTAATGAACAATACAATTATAGAACTGAACTATATAATTTCATTTCATAAAAAAGACCTTTCGAGCATGAATCGACGGCCTGGTTTGCATGGTAAATCTGTGAATCATCTCAAACTGGTGGGGTCAGAGATGAGTAGTGGCTTCTCGCATATTTTGTAAACATAACCATACCGACAATATAACGTTGTAACGTTAGCGTGCTTTTAAAATCACTTTTACTTGTACATTATTGACAATATTGAATTATTATGTTGTATATGTTTCTATTTGCTTGACCTGAATTATCTGCGACATAAACAACTTTAATACATAGACATAAATAGCATCCACAAAATTGATTGATAACTCGTAGTATTTTGCAATACCGTTTTGTTTCAAGGTTAAAAATGTATTACAAAATCACTGCTGCAAACTACTCGACTTCCATTTATGCGTACTGGCCGAAAACATCCAACATCTCATTATTGTCATCACATTTTATAATTATTAAGAGACGGACCAACCGTATCTAGTTTTACTTAAAAATTAAAATAAAATATTATTTACATTTTTATTCAACGGATCTATGCAAGTTAAACGAATGCGGTAATGGATACAAGTACAAAATAAAGATACGAATAATAAATATACTAGCAAAGTATACAAGTCTTCTTTATAAACGTATTCTGTCTTAAACAATGAACATAACTTGTGTTTACTACTTATTCAAACTCAAATATGTGTATGAAACGTTTATGTACGAAACACATTCGCGATTGTGCGATATATTTATTGATTGTTTGTCCACTTGTCCGAAGTATTATTATAATGTGCATGTATTGTCCCATTTTTTTGGCGAAATAACCATTAAAAGTAAATGTACATATCGTGGCGTTTTCGTTTTTTTTTTAAATATGAAAAGACTTTCTCCCCATTGTGTTGGTTATAGTCACAGCTGTGATGTAGGTAAAGACATTTGAGACTAGGAGCGTAAATATTTGGAAGCAAGTAAAAGCGACCACAAGTTAAACTGGCCTTATCACTTATTTTATTGTTAAGAAATTTGTCATGGGTATTTCTCAAGAGTTCAATAAATTGATTGTGCTAGAACACTTTATGATAATAATTTATTATGGTGTCCGTTTTTTTACATTTAGTGTAGAACTTTCATTTAATTTATCCAGCACTCAAGAGTGTACATGTTCGTAAAATCGTCAAGAAAAGACAGACAGACAGACAGACAGACAGACAGACAGACAGACAGACAGACAGACAGACAGACAGACAGACAAATATTAATAAACACATTCAATTACAAGTAAATTCTATCAAAGCGGTAATGAAATTTATTAAACAGTATTATTTAGAAGTGTTTTTCTTATAGCAAAAGCTTCTTTTATATAATTACATACATTTGAAATAACTGACTTGTCACATGAAACTAATAACTTGTGGAATTTATAAACAGATGGGTTTATATAAAATATACGTCTAATTAAATATATGGATTAAGCCGGAGGGGAAAATGGTGGAGGGTGGAGGCATGAAGAGGGACAGGGTGACATTTTTCGTGAAAAATCGCTCGATGGTAAGCTTTGTACATTGCAAGTGACTAAATTCTTCTGCTTTTATTAAGCTTTTACAGTAAATCATCCACTTAGAATATATTGCGTGACATATGATCTTTATTAAAATCAATGTTATGATACTATGCAGTTATACCTTATCTATACAATCGTTAATATTCAATAAAAACTGTTAGTGGTGTCTTTCTAATTTGCGAGCAGATTGACAAATAAAACAATAACAAAAAGGGCAGGACAATAAAAGGGACCACATACGATAAAAGTATACGGCTAAACATGTAAAATGGAAGGTCGTGAACTGCCTTTCCGATTAAGCTAACACCCTTAAATATATATCGCTTATTGAATAAGGGAAGACGTTCTGGACAGTTCATCCTTCATATACAGTATTGAGTGTCTTCACTTATATTCCATGGTTGAAGGGTCTTGTTCTGATATAAGATCTGGAGGGTCTTTCATTCAGATACGTTTTAGATGGGCTTGAAGCCTCTATAACGCTCAAAATCAACGAAATTTCATTATATATTTCGTTAAATAAAGTTCACATATAACTTATCAGTGTTCCTTATAGCAAAAGCCAAAATTTCAACGCTAGATGTGGTTTGGTAAATAGATTTAACAAGATATAAAATGCTCTTTATTTATTTTTGTGTGGCACAATGAATTCCATTTTATTTTCCCGCAACGATATCTATTCATACTACACATGAACACTAAATTGGTACATGAACATGTATTGAATATATTGCACCACAAAAATTTGTTATTAGGCTATTGCTAATAAGAACACTGATTATTTATATGTTAACTTTATTTTACGAAATATATTGCGATATTTCCGTTGATTTTGAGCGTTATAAAGGCTTTAAAATTCTATACGTTGTGGTGCGCTATTCCCTCATACACGTTATGGGTGGTTCTCATAAAATAACTCGACGGTCTTAACACAAATACGTTTTTAAGGGTTCTTCCATCATTGAATCTCTAAAGGATTATTCCATCACATACGTTTTTTTGAGACTTAAAAAATACACGATTGAAATATTTTTGGCAGTTGCTGATCAATGGCAATATCACTCCATATAACATAATCCTTGCTTAGAGTCGAAATTTGTATGCATTAGTGTTTCTTTGCATTAGTGTTAACCTATTTATTTAAGCTAGATTGTATCGAAAGACTAAGGCTTATTTGAAACGCCCCCGAGTCCGTTTCCTGGGACTAGAACCAGTACTTGGTGTCTCTTGTGGAGATTTAAAGATCGCTCCCACTGTGGGATTTTACTGTTTGCGATGATATAACTGATTATAACTGAATTGAGTTGAAAACACAAATTAAAAATACTTATTCTTAAATAAGGATAGTAGATGATGCATATTGAAATAAAAATATAAGTTTAATAAATTTTAAACAGTTGTGTAAGTTTTACTTTATGTACATACAAAAAGTTGCATCAAATAATTCGAACTTTTGTACTGTTTTGGATTTAAGCAAAGAACAGCAAGACCGTGATAATGATGATGATGGTGATGATGGTGATGATGATGATGGTGTTGGTGGTGATGATGATGATGATGATGATGATGATGATGATGATGATGATGAGGAGGAGGAGGAGGAGGAGGAGGAGAAGGAGCAGGAGGAGGATGATGATGAGGAGGAGGAGGAGGAGGAGGAGGATGAAATAATGTCAGAAAACGTTGACTGGATAAATTAGTTCAGTATGTTTATCTACACTTTTTGGAATGATCTATGCAAGAATAAATCTTAAGAATAAATACTGTTTAGTTTAAACCTATTTATTTTAGTTTACACCTATTTATTTTAGCTCGATTGCATCGAAAGCCGTAGGCTTATATAAACCCTCTCGAGTCCGTTTCCTGGGACTATAAATACTGTTTACAAGAGAAACATACACGAATACACATACTGTTTGTTTACATTGCCTTGCATTGTGGCATTTGATATACATGATATTTAAATATTAACGGTTTATATTATATGTATTCATATATTCAGAGAATAACAGGTTACTGTCTGATCTTTTCGTAATATGTAAGGCACGGCCTTGCCGTTATTTTATTAATATTCATTGCCGCTAAAAAATGAAGCGTCATAGCTACTGTTTTCATTATTTCTGTTAAAATGGGAACGTAGATGTATCATAAACAGAAAAACAGGTTACTGCCTGATCGTTCTGTACTATATCAGGCTCGGTACGAATAAAATAACGGCTTATAATCCTCGCCTGATATATTACACAAGGATCAGGCAGTAACCTGCTATTCTCTTTATATAGATATATATTTAGCATATACAGTTCACATAATAGCATTTTAAAAATTGAGCAGACTTTCTAAACGTATACTTGATATATTTTACAATATGCAAATTATATGAAGTCAACATATATATTCCTGTGTTATATCTAGTACAAAAATGTGTTTTCAAAATTGTAATAAAAATATTGATGTTTTAAAAATAGTTTCTTTTTGAATTTATGCAGATTAGAGCAACCGATATCCTGAAATCACAGCTTTGAAAATTGACGTGCATTGTGTATGGATAAATTAGATTTGAGTCTCGCTCTTGTGAAACGGGGCTAAACGCATGTGCGCAGTGTCGTCCCAGATTAGCCCGTGCAGTCGACACAGGTGCTTTTGTGGAAATATTTGTTGAAAGGAAGTTTTTCTTTACGAAAATCCAGTCTAAGTGGAAAGTGTCGTCACTGATTAGCCTGTGCGGACTACACAGGCATATTTGGGACGACACTT
Source organism: Dreissena rostriformis (assembly GCA_007657795.1). NCBI lineage: Eukaryota > Metazoa > Mollusca > Bivalvia > Myida > Dreissenidae > Dreissena > Dreissena rostriformis. Next base: position 33,008 of record VMBQ01003101.1, read on the forward strand.
TACGCATACGCATTATGCTTCGTTATTTTCCCTGAACGGGGCTCATTTATATTGTTTTACTGATATGTCATGAAAAGTTTCCAATGCGGTTTTCCCGCCACAAAAGACTGCTACTTCTCCTGATTGGAAACTGCGTCCGGTTGTCATCCGATTCTTCAACCGCCGGCGTGTTTGTGCGATACAAATGAACGCCTGCCCTCTCTAACTGTGTAAAGGTGACAGAGTTTCCGTGATCACGTGCCAGCCACGACTGGTTACGTTTGAATGTGTGATTTCTCTTTTCGGCACGAGCCTGACCGCGTGCGGGCGTAGACGCTGCCCGTTGTAACATTGAATTCCCATGAAGTTCTCTGACTGTACCATGAGGCAGATGTGTGTCGTAACCAGAAGCAGACGAGTCATCCATGTAGCGAGAAGGACAAAGTCTCCCGGTGAACCAAGCGTCTGCTGGCGTTGTAACCTTAGAAGAGTGTGTACCATCAGATTTGTCACGATTTTGAGACGGAGACGCGGAATCTTGTTTGTCTCCATTTGCGGTCATTGCGTTCCCAAAATTTACCTCGACAACACCAGAACTGGTCCCGTTTTCACGTCCACCTGTTTTCCTCGCGTCACCAAACCGCGCTCTAGGGATGCTGGAATAATCGAGTCGCAGAGACTGGTTTCTCTCCACTGTCAAGCCATCTTCGTCCAAGTAGACTGGGTTCATTCTGCCCGAATTCGGCGTGCTTAAGTTGCCCGCAATAATGAACGGCGCGTCAGTAGACAATCCCTTCTCAGAAATGCCCTGGTGTTGCGCATTGAAACTTGGATTTCTTTGAATACGGCTAGAAGAACCTCGGTGCAGGGTGGCGTGTAGGAGTTTTTGTCGTTCCTTAAACTTGCGTCTTCTGTAATGTTAAGCAAGTTATCTGTTATGTTCAAACGATTCTTATTAGGTTTGAAGAACCAGTTCCTTACAATCCCGGGCTAACAATGTTAACAGATGTATGGCAACGCGTTTAATTATGATAACCGTAATTTACTCAGCTTACTGACAGCAATTCTCCTAATGAAAGCATTCTTCATTGAAGTGTGGTGTTTTGGATATAAGGAAGGTATTCGCGTCTCTTTTACATACATGCAATTCGCACAGGCTAATCAGGGACAACACTTTCTGCTTTTATGGGATTTTTCGTTTATGACAGTCTCTTAAAGAAATTCCAGGTTATGCGGAAAGTGTCGTCCCTGTGCAGACGAAAGAATAAACTTTGGATACCAAGCTTGTACGGAGAGTAAGCTTGGGTTTGTATTTATCCGCTCAATAACTCGAGTTTGGATTGAGTTATTACACTGAATCTTTGTAGGAAGCTAACTTGTAGACTTAGCGAAGGATTGCATTTTGGGCCAATCGGATCAATGTGAAATTCACTGTTTCTATACTAAGTACTAAATATTTAAGAAAAAATAGGCTTTTTAGCAGACAAAGCTTGGGATTTCATTTGGCGGGCGCAAGTTGGATCAATGTCAAGGTCATTGTTATTTAAATAGAAAAAAAAGGGTTTCTGCAAAATAAATTGAGTTTGGATGGAGGTATTGTAAAGAAAGTTTTATGTGTATGCATGCGTATGTGTATGTGTATGCATGTGTATTTGTATACATGCGTATGTGTATGCAACTCACATGCAAACCTGAGAGATTTAATTTAGGGCCAATCGGGTAAAGGTCAAGGTCACTGTTACTAAATATAGAAAACTGTTTGGATGGAGGTATTGCGCTGACATTTTGTGTTAAGGTAGCTGAACCAGATTGGGATTGTTATCAATTATATTTATTTGCATGCAAATACTGCTTCAAATCACATTTCTATCTATGCTAACTATCCGTAACTTTGTAGGATTATATTTAAGTAAAACTACTCTTACAAACCATTTAAGCCTCATTCTGGGAAAACGGGGTTTAATGCATAGGCGTAAAGTGTCATCCCAGACTAGCCTGTGTAGTTAACACAGGCAAACAATCGACGGCACATTCCGCTTTTGTGGAATTTTTCGTTTAAAGGAAGTCCCTTCTTAACGAACATCCAGTTAAGGCGGAAAGTATCGTACATTGTTCGCGAAGGCTTATCTGGGAGGACACTTCGCACGTGGATTAAGCCCGGTTTTTCCAAAACTCGGCACATTTTCTTTTTTTGTAACGTACTGTTCAAAACTTCTGTAAAACTTAAAAAAAAAAGACATACACAACAAATAATGATATTGATAAATTTTTCAATTCAGTTAAACTAAATAATAATTGATGTTGGTAGAAAATTATTGTTAACACGCATCAGCACCTACTTACGTGTACAGTATTGCGGCGACCATGCACGCTATAGCGACAACCAGACCGGATATAGTTGCCGCCAAGGCAACGGCTATCTGTTGCCAGAAGTCCATGGCTCCAATGAAGATTGACAATTAAGCAGTAAAATATCTTCATGAGACTTACACCAATAAAGAAATTGTGCGTCCAACGTAATTTCGCTTAGCGGTATTGCTCTCTGTATGTTTAAAAGACAGTGTGCAAACACGTCACGCGTAACGGTTTCTTTCAATCGAACAGATACATTGAGTCTAAATAGTTTTGAAACAAGGAAACACTAACTGCTTTCTCTTTTTTATATATATATTACATTTTTATTCATGCGTTTTCGTACAGAATTTCGAAACTGGAAGACGCTTCCTATTTTGTGTGAACATAATTCTGACATGCACTATAAACAACTCCCACAGTAACATATACCACGTATTATCACTGTTACAGGGCGTCACTTGTTTTTAATATGTCACGAATGCGCACTTCTTTTGGTTATTATTAAAATCGTTTGCATTGTATGTATACAATGGTCCATCTAGTCGAACTTGACAATAACGCGACCTTATGATAGGTGAATTATTGTTGGTGAATACCTAGTTAATACATGTAGTACATTGCCCATTTAAAGGGACATCGCATATGAGCACCGCTCTGGGAAAACGGGACTTTACGCTTGTGCGAATAGTGAAGTCCCTGATTAGCCTGTTAGAGCGCACGGGCTCATCATGGACGACCCTTTACGCACAGGCATTAAGCCCAGTTCTCCCAGAGCGAGGTTCTTATTAGTTCAAATCTTCATTTGCATGCCTATGGTCACGAAATTTTAAAGTTTAATGTATTTTTAAAGCGGATTCAAAACATAAATTAGCATTGCAGTTCTACAACATGGATGTTATCGTTTATTTTTGATACCTTGGGTTGTGCGTTTCTTGAAAAGAAATGAGCCGCGTTGTGTGAAAACTGAGCCTCATGCACATGCGCAATATCATCCCAAATAAGCCTGTGCAGTCCGTAGAGGCTAATCAGGGACGACAATATTTGCGTTTATGGAATTTTTCGTTTTAAGAAAGACTCTTCTAACAGAAAATGCAGTTAAGGCGGAAAGTGTCGTCCCTGATTAGCCTGTGCGGACACTTCACCCAAGCATTAAGCCCAGTTTTCAAAGAAAGGAGACTCGATTGATTCGGACATGCGCAAGAGCCCTGGATCGGAAAAGTCGGTAACCCGTGTGATTGTTGAGATCCCGTCAGGGATAGGAGCCATTTTTTACCTGATTTTGTGTTGATGGTCGACTTCCCCTTTTTCTGCTTTAAATCAAAGTCGCAGTAAGTGTCTATTGTCTTCTTATTACATAACATATTACAAAGTACAGTAAAACTTGTAAGCAAAGATAACGGTCAATCACTGTGAAATGATGTCATGATTATTGATTACAGATGCGTTTGATTTCCAGTTTTATTGTTTTCAACATCGCTTGAATAATACTAATAAATAAAACAATGAGAATATCTCATATAAATAAATTGATAACGATTACCATATTGAGACGCGGGATCCCACGGGACGCTTGCATTGTAAATACTTCATTAGGAGTTCCGTAACATAATTCGCCGTTAATGTGTATTTAAATTGTGTTGTACATGATGGCAATCAAATACTAGAATATTTTGTTTATTGGGTACATTTTGTCATGTTTTACTTTGTCAATGCCCGTGAGGAGACAGGTTCGCAATCTATAGGGGAGGTAACGAATGCGAGGAGTTGGTCACCTTCTACAGTGTAATTATCTCCCATGTTAACATCTATCAGTCTTTTCGGATGTAAACGCCTAAGTAACGCCTTTGCCCGTTGCAACGTGTTCAAAGTCCAGAATAATAATGTTTGCATAACAATTACATATGAACCGCGCTTTTGGAAAACGTGGCTAAATGCGTGTGCGTAAAGTGTCATCTCTAATAGGGACGAAAATAAACTGGATTTCCGCTAAGAAGAGACTTCCTTCAAACGAAATATACCGTAAAGGCGGAAAGTGTTGTCCCTGTATAGCATGTGCGGACTTCACAGGCTAATCAGGGATGACACTGTACGCACACGCATTAAGCCCGGTTTCCCAGAGTGAGGCTCAAATGTAGAACGAATCTCTAGAAACAGTATCAGTAGCAAAATTATTGTTAACATCCACTCGCCATTAATTAATTGCAAGTGACAAATTGCATATACAGTTCAATACAAACAACTAAATACCAAACATACACATACAAACTTGGGTCACCGCCATTGAACGGTCAATGTAATGCACTGTTGGGTTTAAACCGGTTGAGAAGCATGCAAAACCATAACTTTTCTCATTAAATATCGCCAAGAGTTCACAAGTAATATGAAACAATACCGATTATTATAAAGGGCAGTGAACTTGAACGCTAACCACTCATATTTGAATAAACACAAACAATAAGTTGTAGTTAAATGTTGCATTAATATTTTGAAAGGTCATATACAAAATAGTGCGGTCAGACAGACAATGCTCAAGTTTCCTGTCGAAATATTGTTAGCGGAGGTAAGGATGGTGTTGTATCTTAATTCAGACGAACATGCAAACACAGAATGCGAATGAGTACTTCTGTAGAAAAATTGAAACGCATTTCTTCAAAACTTATCGACCATCATGCCAAAGTGGAAACTTCCTGCTCAAAGTCGAACAATTAAAACAATCATGTAATAATAAAGGGAAGTGCTAAATTTTGTGGTATTTTTTTTAATGAAGATAATATTGAAACACAAAAAGGTTGAGTCCGAGACTTAAAACTAAATGTATGTACTTTTGCCTAAATAATCACACATTCTTTTAATACCGGAACTAACAAAATGTATCCCTCGACATAAATATGCGTGTACATTGATCTAGTTGTAGAAAAATATGGTGGAATCGTAATAGTACATTTTAAGTGCAGTCCGCACAAGCTCTTCAGGGGCGACACTGTCCGCCTAAACTGGATTTCGGCTACGATAATACTTTCTTTAAACGAAAAATACCATAAAAGCGGAACGTTTTTTCACCAAAGCAGAAATCGCATAATATTTTAGAAGAAAGATTCCACCGTGTCATAACAGTGCGACCTTTGAAATCACGTGCTGTCTTAGACTGATAAGAGCTAAATACTACGTACTTTCATTCATTTGTGCATTAGACATGCTACTTAAATATTGTATATTCCTTAGATTACGTGAACCTCATTAAATGAATAAACGTTTTGGTATTATATAATTAGTATGTTTCGATGAATGTATGCTAGTGAAAGAGAAAGAAAATCTTTCGAATCATACAATGACTTTAATGGACAGAACAAACACCAATATGAGCCTCGTTCTGGGAAAACTGGGCTTAATGAATGCGCGTACAGTGTCTTCCCAGATTAGCATGTAAAGTCCGCACAGGCTAATCAGGGACAACACTTTCCGCTTCTACTGGATTTTCATGCATATGATACTTTATATAAGCGAAATATTCCATAAAAGCGGAAAGTGTCGTCCAGGATTAGTCCGTGTGAACAATACAGGCTAATATAGTACGGAACTTAACGCACATGCAGAACGAGGCTTACATTATGAGATGTCGACCCATTATATACGGTATATAAGTTTGCTATAAATAGTGAACAGATGGTCTGCGAAAACCTAGTTTTAAAACACGTTTATATTCAGATAGCATGCACTGTAAAACAAAGTACATATACTTTGCATAAACCGCTGCAGTATTAATAAGATATTTAGTACATGTTAGTGGAAAATACATGGCATCTGAGAACTGCACATTTTTTTTTCTTCATATGAATCACTATGATCAAATGAGCCTCGTTGTGGGACAACTGGGCTTCATTCATGTGCGTAAAGTGTCGTCCCAGATTTAACCTGTGCAGTCCGCACAGGCTAATCAGGGATGGCACTTTCCGCCGAAAATAGATTTTCGCTAAGAAGACACTTTCTAAAAAGCTACTATAAAGCGGAAAGGGTCGTTCCTTAATTGCCTGAGCGAACTGCACACACTTATCTTGGATGACACTTTAGGCACATGTATTCAGCACAGCTTTTCCAGAACGAGGCTCAAATGTATATCTGAATCGCCTCAGCAACGAGCGACGTGTCAATGAAGGCGGTCGACCAACAGAATAGTTTTCGTGTTAATTTAGTTAATTTATTTCAGACCTTATTAAGAATTCATTCTGCAGTTTTGTAAAGTGTCTTAACCCCAAGATGTACAACCCGTTCCCAAAACAGCTTCGCATTCGTTACATGTGCTTGTTCTGCGTGAGCTATGACATTAGTTGAGTGTGATTTTGAAGTCGTCTACAAAATCAAAACTGTATAACGCGAGTACATAAAATACGAGTCATACACGTGTGTGGCATATACATACATATATGTTTATGTTTATACTTTGAAGTTTCTAAAAGATATGTATGTTTGCCAAATGTATATCGATTTTCATGATAAGGTATGCGTTCATAATTAAATGTATATAGAGAATAACATGTTACTGCCTGATCTTTTTGTAATATATCAGGCAAGGCTTAGAATGATATAATGGCGAAGCTTGCCGAGCCGTTATTGTATTCGTGCCGAGCCTGATGTATTACAAAAAGATCAGACAGTAATCTGTTTTTCTGTTTATCATACCTCTCTCTAAGTCCCCATTTTAAAAGAAATGATCAAATAAAATCGCTACGATTTTTGGAAAACTCGAGTGTGATCTAAAAATAGCAATAGTAAATTGCTCAAGTTTATACGATTTTTGTAATTCTATCGATTTTCATCTTGTAATAGGAACTATATTACATCTTGATATCAAATTGTTTGTTTTGTTGAATCTGATTTTGTTTTACTAAAAATGATGACTTTATAGATCATTCCGAGTAAAATGACTTACATCCAAACATCAACTGATTTAACAACTTCCTCTTGAACATTACGTCATCAGCATTTACCCATTCATTTTTAATATTTGGAAAATACGTTTTTTGCTGTTTGTGTTGCTTTCTGTGGATCAAATGTAGTACATCTTGGTATCAAATTGTTTGCTTTGATAAATCTGATTCATTTTTTTTTTCAATAAAATAATGCTTATTTATTAAGTCTTAGTTATATGACACATCGACTGATATAAGAACTTCCTGTCGAACATGATATGAAAAAATATATCATGCAGCGTTATATCAGGCAGATATCAATGTAGCGGTATGATACAACGTAATGTTGTGTTTGCACATATATCATTTAATGATTCACGGCACAAAATAATACACTACAAAGAATATTTATTTTAAAGTTAAGCATTTTACGTAATTGTGGAATTTATTTTAATGCAGTAAGGTTCAAGCTTTCTATATAGTGTAGGAAACAACATATATTTGGCATCGTTAACATCTTCTATAAAAGCTAATATCTCTTATACCCTTTTCAAAAAACTTCTTTTAACATATTCTGTTAAAAACATTGACTGGGTTTAGTCAAATACCTCGTAATGGTTACCGTTGCTATGATCGGATCCAGTTTGTATGCATGTGCGGAGTTTTGGTTCAATAAAGTGTCTTTCTTTACCGGACACCCTTCATCCATATACCCTTTTAAATGAAGCGAAATGCATTGTCATAACTAGATTTCATTAAAAGAATTTGTAGTATGGATATCCACGACATGACTTTTTAAATTGTGAGGAACTAACACACATAGTAAATTTGCATAACTGGTTTTATTTGCATGTGTCAACTAATGTTATTCAGTTGTTTTATATGCCGGTATCTATTTTATTACAGCCATACTAAACAGCCACTGAATGTAGAAAACAGCGAACCCCAGACACTACCATCTGTTTTCGTATTTCGAACAGCGACTTCATCCCCAGCATTCAGCCTTATGACAACCGTCTGACTGCCTTGATCGTGTCTTCCACCACCGGCACCATGACCATAAATCTTCGCGACGGTGTTTCCGTTAAGAGCTATTTCAGAATATTCCTCTGTATAATCGTAAGTCATAATCGTGGATGAGAACATTTAAACGCCGGAAAGTGGAGCAATGAAGACCCCGAGATTAGGATGGTACCCGCTTCCTTCATTCGTAAGAACCTGTTCAAACATTATGTTCTGATTAATGCCCATGTGCTGTTGTTGAGCCGTTTTCACTGCAGAAAATGCTACCGCCCCTCCTTCAAACAACTTTCTGTGTTCCTAATGAAGAACTGTAACACAAGTTCAATAGTTTCAAACATTCCTGTTCGTCAGTCATTTTAATTCACCAAAATCCGTTCTGTTTAATACTGGATTTTCTACGATTAATAGTTAAAATCTAAGAAACCCGAAATATAATAACAGGCAAAGTACATGTTTAAGCAAATAATTAACGTAAACATATATTGAAACAAACAGTCAAATAAAAATAACGAAATGTTACCAGCAGTTGACCGATTTGTAGTTTAAACTGCAGCAGTGTGGCTATCATCCTTACCCGTCCGGTTGGGTGATACTGCATAGCCGTCCTCAAGCGTGGCGACTTTGCTGTCAGAGAGTAGTTTGTCCTTTACATGCGAGACGACTTCCCCGTCAAACAGAGTCGTGTCGTATTCGTTTGTTGTTGCTTTGTCAGGCAGTATCTTTTTGGTTTCAAGCGCGACTTTTTGTGAAAACAGCCAGCTTATTTACAATAGCAAGTGCATCATTTCTTCTGTTACATAATGCAGTTCTTCGTTCAAGCGCAGCCACTCTTCTGTCGGACAAGGTCTTGTATTTTTCTAAGTCGGCGATGTTTTTCTGTGACAACTTATTTTCCGTTTCAAGCGCAGCGATTCATTGCTCGGAAAATGCTTGTTTTTCTTCGAGCTCAGAAAGCCTTGCTAGCACTAATTGAGAATCCCCATCTGTTTCCGCTTCAACGTGTTTAAACACACATAAAACCCACCATACCGCAACTGGCAATATGGTCTTCATTTAAGTTATGAACGTGTTCTTCGAGAATGCGATAGTTTTCAACTGTAAAGACGTATTTTTCTTCGTATTGGTAACCTGTACCTGCTCTTCTTTCCAAAAAATGGACATAATTATTTTGATCAAGCCCAAAGGGGGCAACACATTTTACTTTAGTTAATAATACTAAATGTCGAACGTTTCCCATAGCAATACTCGTACGTTTCTACAAGATACCCTACCGACTATTAGAAGACATCTACAACTTACATTAAGTTAAAAAGTACACACGTTTGAAAGTTTAACACTTTATCGAACATTTACTAGAAGTATGTATCAAATTCCGATACTTTTTTAACAATTCTAAACACCGTATAGCAACTTTATAATCAACAAGGAATGTTCGTTTACATCAAACCATGTATTTGTATGTGTCTTATCTTTGCTTTGTATTGTCCTATGCTGCAATATCGGTTCGTCAAACGAATGCATCTTTAGACAAATGCGTATTTATTGTAAAACTTCAAATGACAATCACTATGAAGTCCCTTTCGTGATTCGGCTGCTAATCGAACTTGGCATCTGTTTTATGTCAATAAACATCTAAATAAAGTTTGGTGAAGATTCAATGAAATATGTAGGAGTCAGAGACCGGACACGGCGAATTAAGCTCTTTTTTTAATTAACAAAAGGGCAATCCCTCTTAAGTGCCTGTTGCGAATTAACTAAATATCGAACTTGGTCTCCATTGTATGTCAGCTCACATTTTCAGAAATTTTGATTCAGCTTCGGTGAACATTGTGGGTTAAAAGAGCGGTAACGGCGATTTTTTCTTTCACCAAAAGTTTTTTTTGAAGTGCAATCGCTGGTTATCGAACTTGACTTGTGTTTTATGTAAAAAACATTAAAGGTAAGTTTGGTGAAGATACGATGCAAAATAACGGACTAAAATGCGTCAACAAAGAATGTGCCGCCCGCCAGCCGGTCTGCCCGTCCGCCCGCCCGCCCGCAAGGGGTGTTCACATGGTTCGTCAAGAGACGGACATATACAAATTGCAAACAAAAGTGCGATTGAAATGTTTTTGTATTCCTAATAACACAACTTCACGATTTATACCGAAGGTACATGTTAATGAATCACTGTAGTACATCTTACACATAATACTTATGTCAAATCAAGAAGATACATACACCTACTTACCTGACGAAAATCCCGGAGAAGTCATCTAAAACTTATTCTGTATTCGACATGTTTAATACACGTTAGTTTTTGTCGCGCTTACTGTTCACTATTTTGGCGAGTACAGTCTATCCACTTCAGTCGTCCTTATATTAGAAACGATTTCTTATCAATAAAGGTACAGTAAAAAGATGATTTGCTTGAAAATGCATTTAAAAAAAGTGTAGAACTCAACCATAATTAATGCGTTGCCAAAAAACAATGTTCACGTGAACAATGATTTTTCCGACCTCAGAAACGTTGCGTAATTCGATTAGCAATTTGATTAGCGAACTTGTGTTTAGGGTCTCACAATGATTCAATCATGGTGAGTTACATGTAAGTAACTATACCTTCTAACGCAATACGGCGATTACATGCAGGAAGTACCGGGTAAGTTCGGTTACTATAGATGGTTTCTGTACACACAACCAGAAATGTCCTTGTTGTTCTTAATGGAAACTAATAACGGCACTTTTGATGCCAGTCTGTAAAGAAGTGATGCCACATAAACATTTGACAAAGTATTCAATTTAGAAGAACACCAACTATGTGAAATAGCTTGTGGCTTATGATAAATTAAAAATGCTTGATGTTTATGTTCATGTGGACGATGTTTAAATGATACTCCCTGTTAAATTTGCTGAACACTTCCTGCTCAGTTGTATGTTATACCACAAACTCAAAATAAGAAAAAAGTATTCGAAACACTATGGTTTGGCACATTTTCTTATCAAACATAGATTTCATAATGCCCTACATTAAATAATTGATGTTCAAAAGTATGGTGGTCTTGTGTATATTTACTTTACAGGGCTTTATGAAGTATTGCTAGGCAAATCATAGTTGCTATTTTAGTTCCTCTAAATGCAGTATAAGTACATGGATCCTGATTTAGCAAAACATCTTACCGTAAGCTTATGTTACGACTAAATTGTGAAGCTTACGAAATAGACATTTAAGATCATTATTTTCATAAAACACACACAGGTTATATAAACCAATGAATTCGATTCAATTTCTGAACGTTATTTAGTCATAAATGGGGTGCTTAGCATTGAGACGTCCTTAAACATAATTATATAGCGCATTGTGAATTTGACGGATGATGTTTAACGAAACGGGTCTTATGAAAAAAAATACGTTAATATAAGCTAAATCGTTTAATAATTAGTGTAAAATTGATGGATATAATATTATGCGATTAATAATGCGAAAGTTTTGATGCCGTTATGTGGTTAAACCTATTTTGTTAGCTAGCTAACAACACACGCCTTGGACCTATACAGACATTCTCGAATCCGTTTCCTTGGAAGTCTTGGAAAGTACTTGAAGTCTTTGGAAATATCTTAGAGGCCGCTACCAATTGAGGATCGAACCCGTTACCCCCCCCCCCCNCCCCCCCCCCCCCACCCGTTCGCAAAGCTAACATTATCTCCGCTGCAATATTGTTGCTTTGATTATTGGACATCGTTAATATTATGTTTACAATCTCATTTGAAACATTACTTGGAAAGATGGTAATGTGACCAGTTACTTTTATTGAAAATGCGATTTTATAATAACGTTTTTTGATTTATATGATAAGGTGTGTATTCTTAATTAAATATGAAACGGTATGATTTGTATGCACATATATCAGTTAATGATAAAAGGCAGAACATATTACACTGCCCATAATATTTCTTTTTAAGTTTAGAATTGAACGTAATTGTGGAATTTATTTAAATGCAGTTAGGTTCAAGCTTTCTATTTAGTGCAGGAAACAATATATTTTTGGCATCGTTAAAATCTTCGGAAAATATCAATAAGCGGTTTTCCCGCCATAGGAGACTGCTACTACTCCTGATTGGAAAGTTGGGCCTGTGTCCAACCGATTCTTCAACCGCGAGGGTGTTTGTGCGATACAAATGAACGCCTACTCGCTCTAACTGTGCCTCGGGGACAAAGTTTCCGTGGGCAAGTGGCAGCCACGACTGGTTACGTCTTTAAGCGTAGTTTCCTTTTTCTGTCTGACCCTGTCCGCTTGTGGTCGTAGACGCTGCCCGTTTTAACATTGAATTCTCATGAAGTTCTCTGCCTGTACCATGAGGCAGATGTGTGTCGGTACCAGTAGCAGACGAGCCATCCATGAAGCGAGAAGGACCCAGTCTCCCTGTGAACCAAGCTTCTGGTGGCGTTGTAACTTCTGAAGTTGGTGTACCATCATAATTGTCACGATTTTGAGACGCAGACGCGTAATCGTGTTCGTATTCGTTTGCGGTCATGGCGTTCCCAAAACTAAGCTCGACAACCCTACAACTGGTCCCATTTTCATCACGTCCACCTGTTTTCCTCGCGTCCCCAATCCGCGCTCTAGGGATGCTGGCAAAACTATAATCGAGTCGCAGAGACTGGTTTCTCTCCACTGTCAAGCCATCTTCGTCCAAGTAGACTGGGTTCGGTCGGCCCGAATTTGATGTGCTTAAGTTTCCTGCAATAATGAATGGCGCGTCAGTAGACAATGCCGTCTCGGAAATACCCTGGTGTTGCGCATTGAAGCTTGGATTCCTTTGAATACGGCTAGTAGTACCTCGGTGCAGGGCGGCATCTAGGAGTTTTTGTCGATGATTTAACTTGCGTCTTCTGAAATGTTTAGCAATTTATCTGTTATGTTCAAACAATCCTTATTATGTTTGAAATCATGTACAAGCACGGGCTTACACTGTCAACAGATATATGGCAATGTGTTTAATTATGATAACCGTAATTTTCTCAGCTTACCAACAATAATTCTCCTAATAAAATCATTATTCAGTGACTTGTGGCGTTTTGGATAATATAAAGGTATTCGCGTCTCTTTTACATATTTATTTGCATTCAAATACAGCTTCAAATCACATTTCTATGCTAAGTATCCGTAACTTTGTTAGGTTAGATTTAAGTAAAGCTACTTTTACAAATTATTCGAGCCTTATTCTGGGAAAACGGGGTTTAATGCATATGCGTAAAGTGTCATCCCATATAAGCCTGTGCAGTTTTCACCGGCTAATCATGGACGACACTTTCCGCTTTTATGGATTTTTTCATGGAAAGGAAGTCCCTTCTTAACGAAAATAAGTTTAGGCGGAAAGTGGCGTACCTTGTTCGGGAAGGCTAATCTTGGACGACACTACGCACATGTATAAAGCCCGGCTTTTCCAGAACGAGGCGCATTTTCTTTATTGTAACATACTTATCAAAACTTCTGTCAACTTCAAAAAAATAAAAACATTATAAAAGACATACGAAAACTATAATGATATTGATAAATTATCGAATCAGTTAAACTAAATAATAATTGATGTTGGTAAAAAAATATTGTTAAGCATTAATATTTCCTGCGGTTTTTAATTTATAAGATGGTCCCCAAGCTTCACCACGTACTTACGTGTACAGTATTGCGACGACAATGCACGCTATAGCGACAGCCAGACAGGATATAGTTGCCGCCAAGGCGACGGCTATCTGTTGCCAGTAGTCCATGGCGCCCATGAAGCTTGGCACTTTAGCAGCACAGTGTCTTTACGAGACTTACACCAATTAAGAAAGTGTGCGCTCAACGAAATTTCGCTAAGCGGTATTGTTCCCTGTATCTTTAAAGGAAATTGTACAAACACGTCAGCCGTTACGGTTTCTTTTAATCGAGCAGATACACCAAGCCTAAAATGTTTTGAAACTTTGAAACACTATCAAGTAACTGCTTTCTCTATTTTATCTTTATTGAATAAATTGTAATCCATGCGTATTTGTACATAATTACGCAACTGGAAAACGCTTCGTATTCTGTGCGCGCATAATTCTGACATGCACTATAAACAGCTCCCACAGTAATATGTACCACGTATTAACAATGTAATATGGCGTGAACTATGACTCATCTTGTTGTTACCTTAAGCTTGACAATTACCCGACACAATGATAGGTGAATTATTGTTGGTTGATACCTTGTAAATACACGTAATACATTGCCCATTAAAAGGGACATTGCATAATAGCCTCGTTTTGGGAAAACAGGGCTTAACGCGTGTACGTTAAGTGTCGGTACTGATTAGCCTGTGCAGTCCGCATAGGCTAATCAGGGACGACACTTTCCACTTAAATGGCATTTTTTGTTTAAAGAAAGTCCCGTCTTAGCGAAAATTCAGTTTACTGGGCGAAAACTTCTTTCCTTGAATGTCTCTAATGGAAAATCTAGTCTAGGCGGAAAGTGGCGTTCCTAATAAGCCTGTGCAGTCCGCAAAGGCTAATCTGGGAAGATAATGTATGCGCATGCGTCAACCTAGGTTTTCCCAGAGCGAGGCTCAAATGCATAATAGACCTTGTGCCGACGGGATTAGTGTAAATGACATGTGCCATGTAATGAGTTCGAGACACAACAAGATTAACATACTTTGTTACTAAGAATAACCACAGTCGCGTAATATTTACCGGATATGCAAACGCGTATAACTACGAATATGTTAAATTATGCTTACGCACATCGATCAGCGTCAAACTGTAAATACCTACAATTTAGTTATATTCCTTTAAAAAGCATTGACGCCCTTTATACTCTCAAAAGCGCAATTAATCGTGATGCATCGACTATTTCCGGAATCATCCGTAAGATTTATGCAAACAATCGTCTGCTGATCCAGATTGATGCGAAACTTAACGAGAGATTCAGCTAATGAAGATCAGGATATGTAAAGCTCGCCGTTATATCAGTGTCAACAAGTGTAAACGGGACAAACATATTGGACAGACAGCCTTTGCAACCCGTATCTTGGACACAGGGCAATGCAAACGATCACTAGTGCATTTCGATATATATAAGCAAGCGAGCATTATTACATCATTCAAACATGTAGTTAAAATAAATAAGACGTTTAAAGCAAATAAGGGGTGCTTCTTTAACAAATAGTTAAATTCGCCTGGGCAATATCGCCAATAAAGAAAGAATGTCGACCATACGAGTAGGCTAATCAACCGCTCAGCAAAGAAGTGGACAACACAATGTTTGAGAAAGACATTCAGGACCGGAAAATACCATTGAGTCTCGTTCTGGGAAAATTGGGCTTAATGCATGTGAGTAAAGTGTCATCCCGGATTGGCCTGTCTTCTAAACGAAAATCTATTTTAGGCTGAAAGTTTCATCCCTGATTACCCTGTGTGGACTGAACCGGCTAGTTTGGGTCGCCACTTTACGCTCGTGCATTAAGCCAAGTTTTTTTTCTAAAACGAGGTTCAATGGTACTTCTCCGGTCATGATTTATAGGACTCTTCATCGAACAGTTGGGGTCCAATCCTATGCTTAGCGGTTTGATGAGAATTAGCTCCGTAGTGATGGGGACATGCGCAAGATTCAACTTGTATTGACTGAAGCTTCGTTTGGCCCTGGACCGGGGCAGACGGAAAGACGTGTGTTTGTGATAATCCCGTTATGTCCGACGAGGACACAACTTACTCGAGAGTGTAAGGATACATGTACATGCATATTTGTCTCCGTAAAGAAACCGTGTTAAGTGTGATACAATTTGCACAGAAAGTTTTTTTTATCTAATTGTGTGTTGATGGTAGACTCTACCCCTTTTACTGTTAAAAAGAAAGTCGCAGTTAGTGTCTATTGTCTTCTTATTACATAGCATATTGCAAAGTAGAATGAACTTGTAAGTACAGATAACGTTCACACTCATAACAATAGCTAATGACCCGATTTATTATCAAAATGAAATCATGTCATGACAATTGATTACATAACAGTTTTATTGTTTTTGACATCGCTTGAATAATAAGCATAGATAAAACAATAAGAACACCTCATTCAAATACAGTATATTAATATTAAAGTGATATTAGACGCATCTATCAGTATAAATGTGTCGATCGCAACCATTGTTTGTTTGGTTTTTTCACTTCATATACACTTATATTTGATAATGCAGCATCAACATACTAAAACAATATCCCGGAAAGAGAAAAATAACATTGCGACCTTTGAAACTACGTACTGTCTTAGACTGACTGGTGCTATAAATACTGCGTACTTCCAATCATGTGTTCTTTAGACATGCTTCTTAAATATTAGATATTACTTAGATTACGTGAACCTCGTTAAAAGTATTCACGTTTTGATATTATACAAAATATGCACTTAAATCTATGTACTGTTTTCTATTTCGATGAATGTATGCCAGTGAAAGAGAAAGAAACTCTTTCAAATCATACAATGACTTTAGTGGACAGAACAAACACCAATATGAGCCTCGTTCTGGGAAAACTGGGCTTAATGAATGCGCGAACATTGTCTTCCCAGATTATCACAGGCTAATCAGGAACGACGTTTTCCGCCTCTACTGGATTTTCTTTTAGAAGATACTTTATATAAGCGAAATATTCCATAAAAGCGGAAAGTGTCGCCCCTGATAAGTTCGTGCGGACTGCACAAGCTTATCTGGGACGACACCATTGGCACATGCATTAAGCATAATTTCCCACATAGAGGCTTATATTATGATTTATCGACCAATTATAAATCGTACATTAATTTGCTTTAAATAGTAAACAGATGGTCTGCGATAACCTAGTTTTAGAACACGTTTAAATTCAGATAACATTCAATGTACAACCAAGTGACCGCATTAACCGCTACAGTATTAATACGATATTTAGTACATGTTAGTGAAGAATTATATGGCACCTGAGAACACGACTTTTTTCATAAAGAATTATTTTGATCGAATGTATAATGGAATCGCTTCAGCAACAAGAGACCTACGTTTCAATGACGACAGTCGACCAACTTTTTTTTTAATTATTTCGATTTATTTAAGATTTTCTTCAATATGCATTCTTCAGTTCTGTGTCTTTATCGCAGGATGAACTATGGTTCACAAAATACCTTGGTAATATGTGCTTGTTCTTACGGAGCTATAACATATGTTTAGCAAGCATTTTAAATCGTCTGCAAAATCAGCAACGCTACACATGAGTTAATAAGGTATGAGTCATGTTATACGCTGGCATAAACATAATGTATCTATATGTACGTATATTTTTTAAATGTGAAAAAGATAAAAAACAGTTCTTTTATACCAAATGACAAAATATGACACTTTTGCAGTGAAATAACAACAGTGAAAATTTACAAATTGTTATTTTCACCGGTGAAAATAACTAATTTTCGCGTGCTATTTTTAGATCATTTGTGGGTTTTTCCAAAAATTGGAATCTGCGTGTGTCAACTGCGGAGGAACACAATCGTCTAAAAATGCGATATTTGAACATTATTAATGTTAAAATGGAAGAAATAATAGGACAAGTAGAATATTATGTGAGTTTTGGATAAAGATAAAGTTTATCATGCTCGGATCGAACCAAACACTGATGACGTCATTTTGTGTATTGAAATGTATTGATGCACGCCACGGGAGAAAGGGTTACTTTTCAGCGAAAGGGAAACAGCTGTTATTTATTTTCTTGAAAAAAGGGGCATAAAAGAAACAGAATTTTGTTCATGTCAGTGTAAGATCGTTTGTTATTTCACTCGTGATAATAGAAAAATAATATTTTCACTCGTGGCTGCGCCACTCGTGAAAATATATTTTCTATGATCACTCGTGAAATAACAAACGATCTTACACTGACATGAACAAATATCCTCTATATGTATGTTTGAAAAAATGTGTATTGATTTTGATGATAAGATGTATTTTCTTAATTAAATATTACCCTTCTATGTTGTATGCACATTTATTATTTAATGATGAACAAAACAAATTAATACACTACGAAGAATATTTATTTTTAAGTTTAACATTGTACGTAATTGTGTGTGTGTGTTTTTTTTAAAGGGCTGTGAGTTTCAAGCTTGCAATATCAAACACAATATGTTTGCCATTGTTATAACCTTCTGTAAATGCTAGTATATTTTACTTCCTTGTCAGAATAGTCCTGTTATATTTTATGGTGAACGCATGGACCGGTTTAAGTATAAATTCATCGCAGAGGTTACCTTTACTATGCTCGAAATAAGTCTTATGCTTGTGCGGAGGTTTGTTTGCGGATTGTGTCGATCTTTACCGGAAAAAAACCCTACCGTAAATCCCTTTAAATAATCTAAACTACATAGTTTTTACTATATTTCACTGAAAGAATTTGTATAATTGATATACACGACATGACGTTTAACAGTTTGACGAACTAACACACATAATTGATTTGCAGAACTTGTTTTATTGACATGGGTCTACTAGTACTCTACAGCTGTTTCATAGGCCGTTACCTATTTTATTACAGCAATACTAAAAATCCACTGAATGACGAAAACAGCGTCCCCCAGAAATTACCGTCTGCTCTTATATTTTGAACAGTGACTTCGTCCCCAGCACTCAGCTTTAGTACAACCGTCTGGCTGCCTTGGTCGTGTCTTCCACTGTCTCCATGACCGTAGATGTGTGTGACAATGTTTCCATTACGAACTATGGCAGCATAAGCCTCCGCATTACCGAACGTCATAATCGTCGACGAGAACACGTAAACTCCGGATTGTGGAGCAATGAAGCCACCGAGATTCGGATGGTATCCGCCTCCTTCATTCGTAAGAACCTGGTCAAAGATTATGTTCTGATTAAGGCCCATATGCTCTTGGTTAACTTGTTTCATCGCAAAAAATGCTTCAGTCCCTTCGGCAACAAATCGCCTGTGTTCCGACTGCAGTACTGTAACGAAAGTACATTAATTTCAAACATTTATGTTGAATATTTTGGAGGATTTTAATCAGTCAATATTTTCCAATGCTTTCTTTTTAATACTAGATTTTCTAACATAAATAGTTAGAGGCTTAGAAAACCGAATATATTTAAAAAAAAGCCATGTACACGTGGTAACCAATAATTAATGCACACATATATTGAAACAAACATTCGAAATTCTGTACTGAAAGTTATAACTTACCATTACCAGCAGTTGACCGATTTTTAATATTAACTGCAGCATTTGTTTTGTCCTCTTTACCATTCCGGTTTGATGATACTGCAGAGTCGTTCTCAGGCGTGGCGATATTTATGTCAGACATTATTTTGCCCTTATCAAACGATGCGACTTCCCCATCAGACAGAGTCGTGTCGTATCCATTAATTGTGGCTTTGTCAGGCAGTGTCTTTTCGGTTTCAAGCGCGACTTTTTGTGCATACAGTTTTTTTGACAAAATCAAGTGCATCATTTCTTCTGTTACATAATGCAATCCTTCGTTCTAGCGAGGCGACTCTTCTGTCGGACACTGTCTTGTATTCTTCTAAGTCGGCGATTCTTTTCTGGGACATCTTATTTTCCGTTTCAAGCGCAGCGATTCTTTGCTCGGAAAATGCTTGTTTATCTTCGAGCTCAGAAAGCCTTGTAAGCACTGATTGATAATCCCGATCTGTTGCTGCGTCAGCGTGTATAAACACACATAAAACCCAACATACCGCAACTGGCAATATGGTCTTCATTTCAGCTATGAACGTGTTCCTCGAGAATGCGATAGTTTTCACATGTACTGCATTTCATACAGATATCTTATCTCTTTGAGTTGATACAGGTTGAACACGAAAAACGTGTTAGTCTTCGCATTGGTAACCTGTACTTGCCCTTCAAGGGACGATAATGTCTTTGAAACAAAGGGACAATTATTTTTTTGATAAAGCCCAAAGGGGGCATTACATTGTACCTGAGTAAATAACTGTACATGTTGAACGTTTCCCATTAGAATGTTGCACGTTTCTAAACGATACCCTACCGACTATAAATAGACATCTACAACATACAGTAAGGTAAATTACACACGTTGGAAAGTATACCAATATACCGAACGGTTACTAGAAATATATGAACAATTACAATACTTCTTATAATAATTCTAAACACTGGAGCAAACTTTATAATTAACAAGGTATGGTCGTTTACATCAAACCATATGTTTGTATGTGTCTTATCTTTGCTTTGTATAGTCCCATGCTGCAATAACGGCTCCTCAAACGAATGCATCATTTGACAAATGAGTATTTTATTGTTAAACATCAAAGGACAATGACTATGATGTCCCTTTCGCGATTCGGTTTGTTATCGACTTGGCCTCTGTTTTATGTCAATAAACATCTCCAGAAAGTTTGGTGAAGGTTCAAAGAATATGTAGGAGTTAGAGAGCGGACACGGCGAATTAAGCTCTTTTTGTAAAAAACAAAGGGCACTTACTCTTACGTGCCTGCTGCGAATCGACTGGTTATCGAACTTGGTCTCCATTGTAAGATTCGTTGAAAGCTACAAATGTGGTATTATGTTGATACACAATTGCGTTGAGTTTAAATAAAATAAGATAATACACTCTAGATAATGACATGACTCCATTGTACTTCAGCAGTCACACAAACGACCTTATGGTCTGGTTGTCACAATTTGACCTCATATTGGGTCATTTTATGTCAGACGCTGTATTTGGTTAACAATTGAGTACACATTATGCATTTGCATCAACGAATCGGGGTTATATTAATGCAATGCATAGCCCCACATAATGGAAATATGACGATATAGTTATTTTTAGGTCCGATGGCATTTAAAGAAAGACATCTACCTAGTAAATTAACACTTATACAGGAAGTTAAGCTCCGAGTCAGATTTATGGAATACTACGAATATGGGTATTATGTTGATACACAATTATGTTACTGAAATCAATACACGTTTAAGATATGTATATCATTTGTTTTATTTATTTAGGAAGCATCTTTTAGGTACTACATTATATAGCAAGCAACATTGTGTACACAATGTAACTATGCACAGAAATTTACACTTATACGATTTATGTTGAAGTATGATTATGATACTTATTTTGATATAGGTTTAAGACAGCAAGTTAATGACAACACTTGAAGGCCCCTTCCCCCGTAAGAGCATGTCGACCGCAAGTGCCGAACTACGTGTTACTGGACTAGATAGCAGAACGTTCTCTGTGCTGCCATTGTATAAATTTCGATAAAAAATCTTGCATTTAATTTATAAATTAACTTAAAAAATATATTTGATACAATACTTTACAGGTTTATATTAAAAAAGGTAATTGTGATTACTTATTACATGGCACACAAAGAACGCAATACAACATTACACTTGCGTAAAATATCTACGAACCTGTGACATATTCATATACTTATACCTTCTAGGACACTTAGGCCAAACAAAAAAAGGTCCGTTTCCGGTCTCCTTGGGAAAAAAAACAGGGTCGGTAGGTAGGGATTTTTTTTTTGTCTCTCGGGTACTAGAATGGAGAAATGAACCGAAATAAACGAAAATGTTTTTGTTTTTATATTTTTTTTGGCGACCCCAATACAATTTAAATGTGAGGTACTAAACAATAAGCTGCTAGAATCACGTCTGTCTTTAAACAATATGTCGACAATCAATCCAACAAGGTGCAGATGATTGTGTTGTTTATGTATTGATAAAGAGAAATTATTTTGCAGGCAAAAGGGATTTCAAATTATTTGGTTAGATAACAAGACAGAGATGAAACACGTTTTAAATTTCACAAATTACTGAAATGAACGTCATTATTTGCGTCTGGTAAAACAACTGAGTTTAAATATTTATTATGCGGACTGCAATCTAAATGCAAATATCGATGATAGCATGTTCACAACTATAGGGCGCACTGCTGACACATTTTGCATAAATTCCCTCCATGCACAGCAATATCGCCAGCTTTTGAGGTTATTAAAGTTGCATTCCAGAAATGTTTTCTATTTATTAAAAACAAGCTTGACCTAAACAGGGCCATCTTAACGGTGAAAATAGCGTTGAAACCGGTGCAATAATCACGTTTTAGTATTTCTCATCGTCTATTTTCTGTATGCAAAAATATAGATGATTATCGAAGTAAACTTCTATATTATTAAATAAAATTGTATTTTGTTTTATATTTTTTTTATATTATTGTATAGTATTCTCTATTGCGTTGATATGTAGCGATTTTGAGCAAATAAACGAATATATTTCTTTTTCAGACGAATAATTACCATTTACGTACATTACAATTCTATTTTCGAATTCCGATGCCCTGAAAGCGTCTATAAACGGCGACTTAAAACCAGAAAGATAAGGCGTGTGAGCAAGCGCGCCTGCATATCGTTGACACATTACTTCTACGGTTTAAAGGCTATGGTAAGAGGCAATCATTTGGTAGTTTAAAACAATAACGAAAATGTATTATTGTTATACATGATATGTAACGATAGTCAATATGTTGAAGCGAAATCTATAATTCTACTTTTTATTAAATACATTTTATGATATTTTTTTGTCTAGTGTTCCGGATATCAGTTTATATTGTAAAGCATGCAATATAGCCGCGACTTGCTAAACATTTCATACAACATATGAAAGTGACGTGTTAACAGTTTTGTTTTATGACAATAAGAAAGTCGTAGAATAAACAATGAATGAATGTATAGCATGCAAACAACCAAAATACACGTATGACGTGAGAAGAAGAGTTTTAAGTATGTGATTGTTGCTATTCAACTTCCGAAATCGGTAAAACAATAAGGCATTTTACAACACTGTTCACCAATAAATTGGTCAAAACGTTTTAACAGACGACCCAATAATAACGGACATTTAATGTCTGTGTTCTGGAATGTGTGTAGTATAAGAAATCAGTTTTATTGAATGGAAATGATTTGTATTGCAGGTCGGAATGCTGCAGGCGTTGCTGCTTATAACAGTTGTGAGCCAAATATCCAGTCACCCAGTCAATAATAGATTTGTGCTAGACGCCACCAATGGCAAGGAACACAATGGTACCAGCATATTATATTATTATAGTATTATATAGTATTATATATTATTTATATTAATAACAGACAGAGGAATACCATTAATAGACAACGGCTATTAAAATACATTACTTGATGTAACATGGATTTGGGAACATACACGAATATACTTTGTTTGAAAGTATACTAACAGTATAAATTATTTCAGACAGTTGTTAGCATAACTCAATTTGAAACGTATGATTTATGTTTTATACCATCGTATTGCTCACTGATTAATATATTATGCGTTAACGAGTACTGTGATAACAGCAACCATCGAGCACATAGCGCGCTGTGTTCTACTCAAGAACTCTACCAACATACATCTGGATCGAGCGAGATGTGTACTGGAATCATATCCTCTCATTGACGGGTAAACGAAATCTTTGTCACAAAATAACACACATACAGAGACACAATCGATAACAGTTATATATGTCAAACTTAAACTAAACTTATTGACTAACAAGATTAACAGTTTAATATTACTTTTTACTATGAAAACTATTTAAACATATTTTATGACTAAACATTACATACAATAGCATTTTATGCTTATATCATGTGTTACCTTTGTAGGACACAATACTCGTCATTGAAATAAATATAAAAAAACTTCATTACATTATTGAACTGTAAAAAAGCCTTAACGTAAAGTATTGTTTCTTAGACATAATGACCTGGCGGCGCTGTATGGCATTTTTGCCAATGACTCCGTCTACAGCGTGGACCTCAACTCTGACATGTCGTTTGTATGGAACCATAGTTACTCGCGGGTGGATATCCCTAAGCTTCGTCTGGGTCTGCTTGGTGGACAGGTAAGCAAATTCAGGTTCCAAGTCGACTCATTCAAGAGAGTTTGTATATACCAATGTTATTTCCAATATATCACCGTTAAACATGCTGTATATTGAATATAATAAGCTGTATGGTGTTTTGAGAACGTGTATCAGGCGAAGTTGCACCTCTCGTGCTTGACACACTTGACACAACCGGCGATACTGATTAACGTTAACAACATTAATAAAGTATTAAAGTTATAAATTAAACATGCTTGAAGTATTTTTACGATTCATATTTAAAACGTCAAATAAACAATGTTTTATTAAAGAATTTCGATAATAGCTAAATGCCATTTACTTTGACATACGGAAACAGAAAACGCAAGTAGCGAATACGGTTTTCGTATTTGAGTGTCGAAAGAAATATCCTATACATGAATACATAAACAACATGAAACGAAACATATCGCTTAATTTCTAACAAATCATCCCAGTTTTGGTCGTGCTGGGTTCCATGTGACGCACAGTATCGTGATGCTGTTCGAATGACGTTGGAGCAGCTAGACGTTATCAGACGATTTGTCAACTACTACCCTGGCACATTTCAATTTGTCGACAAATCTGACGGTAATATCTTTTCATAGACGATAATTACTAAACATTTAAATTAATATCGTAGAGGCCAGATTGAATTTAATTAAATTACAGGGTTACATAAAAACACTTTTTGTTCGTTTCTAGTATATATTATTAAGACAATGGTCGATATTATTGCAGCTGTCGGTTTGCATATATTGCATAATATTTAACGTCAAAAGCACACACATTTAAAGTAAAATAAAGAGTGCCGCGGGAAATGTGAATAATCAATATTGTATCCAAGAATAAACAAATACATAATACAAATCAGTAAAGAACAAAACAACATTACACGTTAGGTCCATCGCTTCTCAGGTTTAATGTATTGATTTTATCCGAAAACCTCTTCCACCTCATGTTGGACCTTCAATAACTTAATCACGATTACTGTATATATTATTTCGATACAGATGTGTTGAAGGCCTTCCACGCGGGCAAGATTGCGAGTATGATTGGTCTAGAAGGCGGTCACTCCATCGATAGCAGTATGGGTGCACTGCGCATGTACTACGATTTGGGTGTGCGCTACATGACCGTAACCCATAGCTGTAATACTCCATGGTAGGAAAAGATAATTGTTTCTCGGGATTTCAATGCAGTACCTCACAGAGAGTTACACATAATTGCAACATTATGTGTTTTCAATGTTACACATGCAGAATTTATAACGAGATAAACCTAATGTGTTTTTCTTTTTGAGTTGATGGGTTATACACTGTAGGACCATCATTCAGCTCTTTAACAAGTATGTTATGTATGCAGGAAGATAATTTGTATGTAATGTTTACATATATATTGTTTATACAAACCCCTTTTTCAGGGAGCCGGTAAGCAACATGTTTAAAAGATAACACCAATAGTGATTGGTCACAGTCAACCTATGTGTAATACGTCGATAAACGTCTCATGTTAACGGCACACTAATGGTATAAATATGTGCATAATGATCAACATATACACACTATACACATACAATATACAGCCGATTCAATTGCGATCTCAATCAGAAGAAATTGATTGTATATCGGTGTATTCTTCTTCATGATTGTAAATGTTCGCACTAAATGACACTAGTAAGACACTGTAGAATTGGAATACATCAACACTGTTGATATTCAAATATATACGTGGTCATTTTAGTACATAGATATGATTAACATTAATTTAACAGTTATACCTTACACTGTAGATTCATTATAAAGAAACCTTAATACTTTGAATTGAATATACTCTGAAGTACGTACTTTCCAGATACTTAAACAATATCAGAACACGCCATAAAGCAGATTTATTTATTTTCAAGGGCAGACAACTGGATGGTTGATGAACCCAATTACAACGGGACGGTTCTGAATGGCTTAACGGACTTCGGAAAGGTTATATTTAACCTTATATTTATTAATTTAAACATTTTGAATCGAATTGACATCTTAAATTTAACATTCGTCTCACTTTCAAGTGGCATTATATAAATGTTTAACAAACGAGCGATATTAATCTTAGGTCCACCTATATAGATGCACGATAACAAAGAGGCTGATGGACCTGTAAATAAACTTAAAAATACACACGCGATCTTAATCAACTATTATTCAACATCATTTCTAAAGAATTTTGACTAGATTATTGTCGTCAGAATTGTTAAAATTTAATCTTATTTATTACATAAATTAACAAATTAACTTGAACGATGTTTGTAGACATAACTAAAATGTCTTAGATCGAAGTGCTAGACGGTTTATTATTGATAGTGAAGTGTTGTTTTATGACACTAGACTCTTTTAAAATATTATTAAAATCCAGAAAGTTGTCTTGGAGATGAACCGCCTCGGCATGATAGTAGATCTTGCGCACGTTGCCAAGAAGACCATGTTGGACGTGCTCAATGTGACACGTGCTCCAGTTCTGTTCACGCATTCGTCCGTGTTCAGCCTGTGTAACCACTACAGAAACGTGCAGGATGACGTACTGCTTAAGACGGTATTTTACTTTAACATTGCCATCTATCATGTATAACTAAGATAAACTTTAAAAAAAGGTTATTCAAATAAGTTGAAACATGTTAAATTAAAAAGGAATTAAATAGTAAAATAAAACTTTTAACACTAGGTACACAATTTTCAGACATTATTTAAAATAAACTTTAAAACAATTATTCACGATTTGCATGATTTAAAACATAAAGTATTTTGTGCTTTTGGCATTAATGTTAAAAAATATAGGAATTCGTTTTCGGTGTGGTATATTATAAGTTTGAATCCTTTATGTCGCGTTTCAGAAATCAAACGGTGGAGTTGTAATGGTCAATTTCTACTCGTACTTTGTTACGTGCTCACCAAATCACAAAACCCAGGCTGAACTTTCTGACGTTGCAGGTATATGTATTGCTCATTTTACCATACCACCGTGCTTCTTAGGTCAAGTCAATTTATTGGCCGAAAACGCGAAAGAACGTACATGTATGATTGTGCGTTCGTTATTCCAAAATGGAACCATACGTCGGATAATTAAGCATTCCTTAACGCGTTAAATGTGGAATACAATTGTATGCCGAAACCTTATCACTACTTCCTAATTCATGTTAATATGTTTAGTTCAGCATACTTAGCCGTATGCATTACTAATACTTTAAACATCCAACAAACATCTTGGGTTTAACTGAAAAATATGTCTCTACTATTAATGAAATGATTAAATACATATCAGTATATAACACGTACTGGCATATTTATTTGTAGATCATATCGACTACATCAAAGACCTGATTGGTGTTGACCACGTGGGTATAGGGGGCGATTATGATGGGGCAGACGTGTAAGTTATAAAGACATTTTAACAAAGAACAAATTCTAACCAGTATGCAAAGAGATCATGAAATCTAAGCAATGTGGTCTTAATTGTTTTAATAAATCCATCAGTGAATACCAATATTTTACACAAGTGCGTGTATATTCCATTTCAATTGTTATGTATTTACATGATAATTGGTACTTCTCCATATACCCGATTTAATCATTTTACCACGAAGAGCTTTGTAGACTTGATTCAACGTTACACCATTTGCATCATCAAGATAATATTGAGGTGATTTAGTTAATATATCGAAAACAACGTTAATAAAGCGCACTATTTTGCAGGTTCCCTGTAGGTTTGGACAATGTCTCTTTCTATCCTGAACTCTTCGCCGAGCTGGTAAAACGAGGCTGGAGTGACCTTGACCTTCAGAAGTTGGCGGGAAGAAACGTTCTTCGCGTGTTCCGTGAAGTGGAGAAGGTATAACAACTTTACGTCAACTATTTGAAGTTCTGTATTAATTGTTTATGAAAAGTATACCATGCGGAAAGCGCGCAATATTATTGTGATCACATATATTATATACATTTTTAATTCTCATAACTAATACTATTTTATGATGACCGTCGAAATGTTAACATTATCATTCAACAACATGTTCTTGAAAGTTTTGCTTTGACCATAAGTAAGTGCTGGACGAACTTATAATTAAGAGTTGTAGAATTCCTAAAATTCATTCTATTCACATATTTTGACTTTGTGAAACAGAGAGTGCATTGTTTTATTTCAACAACTACGAATGTTTTGAAAGATTCGAGACAATATGAAATCAATGAACCCACTTGAAGACCACCTTTCCCCGTCAGAGCAGGTCGACCAGAAATGCCGAACTACGTGGTACTGAGATATACTATTATTTATGATGGGATACCTATCTTCAGAAATATCAAATACAATAGTATTCTTATCAAAGTTATGAGTGTTTTGTTTTCTTTTGCTGTTTTGCTTTCATATTCTACTTTAAAAACTTCACACTGGGATGTCAAAACGGACTTCACAGCATTATATTGTATACACTTCTTCATTAACTACTATAAAAAGTCAAAAGTATTAAAAAAATAAAATAAACAATGTCATGTCTGTTGAAACACAAATACATATATTCATACAATGTTTTTGATATTGTTTCAATATTACTTAACCTACTGCAAGTTAACACTTCTGAAGCATATTGCAAGACCCGCATAGCCCATAAAGTTTTGTTTTGCTTGTTTAGCAACACGATTGAAATCGTGGTCCTTATCGCGGTGTTATTATCAGATTGAATCGGGTTTTATCAGATCTTAATTTCATTCTTGTCAATCGTGTGCATCTTCACAATTTTATTTTTCAAAATTGTATTTGATTGACACTTTAAACTGCGATAAAATTTTAATCAGGGCAACCGTATCAAATCGTAATGAATCGTAACAAAGCAAATTGTGTACATTTGTACGCCCTATCGTGGTTATTGCAGGCGATCTAACGCAAAAGAAAACATCACATTATGTGACGATCTGTTGCGTTCTTTAGAACAAATGATGTCGATAGTAAATTGGAATGTATCTATATCGTTTGAGTCCAGTCGTGATTCTTATCGTGAATACAATCTATTATATAGTGAAAGTCATCGCAACCATAAATCGTGAGATATATCGGAACCAAAGTAATATCTTATCGAAACAGAGCACATTGATTCTTGACAAATCTAGGGTCACGTTTCACTTCGTACATAAACGTAGTAACTCGCGGTACTCTATTTTAACGATTGTGTGGAATCGATACCCAATCGTGGAATAATTCGATACACGCCAATCGGACCGTCTGTAATCGTATCTGTACTGGAGATCAACCAATGTCGGATCATGACACCTGTACATTTCAAATCGTTAACAGATTAAAATCGAACGAAAAAGCAGCTTAACATTACGTACGGACACGCATGATTTCACATCTAAGCCTAAAAAGCAGAGAAACAACACGATCAGTAATCGCGGGGCTCGTGTTTCATTGCAGAATGTGGCAACGAAGCTTAATGTATCATACGTGTTTTTGTTTCTTCCACGACACATTGGTGGTGATGTGTATGTGTAAAGTAGAGGGGTCTGGGGCGCTTTGATAAGAACAAACTGAAAATATACTGACGTAAAAACTAATTATTTTTGACAAGCTGTCAGATAAAACACCGATGGGAATACAGTACTACAATTTAAGGAAGTTCTTTGCAGTTGACATGATAATTATTTTTTATATACTGTTTTGTGTTGACATTCTGTATTTTGCTTAATTCGCACTGTGTCGAAAAAGTGTTAAAGAAAAAAAACTATGATTTTAGGGTTTTAATATTAATTAACTAAAGCATGGGAGCAATAATAAAATAATATAAATTGGGTTTTAAAGTTACTGCCACTCACAGCCCTACCACTCGCTTGCAGGCATATGTATGTTTTCGGAGTGCTGGGCATGTACTAAGAATTGTGAATGTGCTAACCAACCCACTTCTCATGTACTACACTGACTTTGGACTGCGCTACATGGCCTTCACTAACATCTGCAGCACTCCTCAATGGTAGTATGAATACGTCTTGGATCCCTGCGAATTTGTTTCGAGTTGGAAGTTCGCTGCTTGACCATGAATCACAGTTGCAACTGCTCCTGTGAACACTGCGCATGAATTATGGTTTTTGGTGTGAGCTACATGTCCAACATTCATAGCTGCAACTATTGTTGATAGTCATTGAACGTATGGGCGTTTCGTGAACTCAACATGATCCTAACTCACAGCTACAATAGTAGCTGTAGATCAGTGTTACAGCACTGCACATGTCATTCGATGTGTGTGTCACCTACATGACTCTCACTCACAGCTGCACAACTTTGGTAGGTTAGTCAGTCTGGGTTTGCTGCAAATGTAGTATGAATTGGGATGCAGCATTTTTTGCTTTTGTGGATAAATCTATGAGCACTGTGCATGTACTATAATATGACATTCAATTACGCATGCAAAATTCTTTACTTGGTTTAGGTCAGACGGGGAGCACTGTTCATATACTATTAGATGAATGTGCGTTACATGACCGTCATTTTGTGTACAGATCAGTCTTGTAGCTATGCGCATATACTATGAGTCAAGTGTGTATTACATTACCTACACTCACAGCTGCAACACACCATTTGATCAATCTCTTGAAATTGCAAATGTGTACGTGTCGCTTGCTAAATTACCGTCACCTATACATAAACCACTCATTGGTAGGTCCAACTCAGCATTGGAGAATTATGCATGTACTATAAATTGCGTGTGCGATAAGTGACCGTCTGTTGGAGCTCTTACAATAAGTTGTATATATACATGTAGATAAGTATGGATTCACTGCGTATGTACTCTGCTTTAGGAGTTTGCAACCTGACCCTCACTCACAGCTCCAACACTCCTTGCTAGTTGTAGATCCATCAGGAAGCACTGCGCATATACTCTGAGTCGGGAGAAGTATACATTTACAAAACTTACATTGGCGTTTCACGACCATCACTCACAGCTGTAACACGCCTTGGTAGTAATATATTAGTGGAGGAGCCTCGCGCAAGTACTACGAGTTGGGTGTGCGCTACATGATCGTCACTCACAGTTGCAATATTCTAAGGTAGGTTTAAATCAGACTGGGTACGCTGACCATGTACTATAAGTAAGGAATGCACTTTATGACCCTTATTCAATGCTGCAACACTCCTTGTGCTGTATGGAATAGTCTATGGGCTATGTGAATCTTCTAAATGAGTTGTGAATACAGACGTTATGGATCACTGATAATACGTTTTAACAACATGGAAATATTATTGATTAACGTGCAATTAAGAATCTATAAGACCCAACGTTTTTTTTTCATTGAGCGTTTAAATGCGATTTCCCTTGTTTTGTTGATGTTTGTGCGTTTGTTTGTGTCTTTTCTAGCGCATCTGTGTTGCTGTTGTCCCACCGTTTAGCAATCGGTTGCTTGCCACAAACAAAGGACCGCGTGGTATAATACAGTTTCTGTCCTGCTAGTGCAGCAGAAGTTTCACATTATGTGTATCTGGTCTTTTAATGAACAGTTAATTTCATAGATATGATGCAATACCAATCCTCATTTGGTAGGACTGTTACTTGATACTGAACAACTACAAGGAAGAAAACATATATGTAAGAATTATAACGAAAATGAACTCATACAACTAAGTTTGCTTTCTACTATTTCTACCAAGTCTCGGTGAAATCGACTCTGATGGATCAGATTTTTAAATAAGATTGTCATAAATCTACAGGGATTTAACTGTCGATTTTGCTTGTATCACTTATGAACAATAAATCCGAATACTGATATGTATGTGTGTCTATCTATTTAATTGGTCGCATGGACATTTGAAACATTTCTGACCATGATGACCATGATGGAGCATGCAGCCCCATCTTTATAACCTACAATACAAAATTTCAATCATGACGGTTTAATGGTTTACATCAATCTCTTGCACGACGGTTACATTACATTCACCTCTGTGATGGGCTCAGAACGGACTATTTTTATGAGAGCGTCTTATTCATGTCATGAACATTCCATGCGTTCATCATGAAGGTTACAGTATACTAAACAATCTCTTGCACGACGGTTACATTACATTCACTGCTTTCAAGAAAACCATCCATCCATCTATCTATCTAAACTGTCTAACTCCCCTTTCTTTGTTTGATAAATACAACAGAACTGACCGTCTCCTCTCTGTAAATACAAGTTTGCCGTCGATGCAATGCATAACGTCACTCAAATCGTTCATTTGTTTACATCTGTTAAGTGCGCGGAATGATTCCATCTGTGTAAATGGGCAATAAAATAGTTTCAAAGAATTGCATTTTGCACGATGTTTCGTATATTTAAAATAACTATTTCATTATTTAACGCCTCTGATCCTTAAAATCCAATCAAATATACTTTGAATGCGTTTTTTTCGGTTTTGACAAGATTCATGCCAAGATTCTTGGCAAAATGGCTGCTGAGCCCAACGCAGAGGTGTAGGTTACAATATACTAAATCTTTTTGGAGTGCAATGCTATACTCTCTTAAAACATGAGCATCATTTATAAGAAGACACAATTCTCTGCAGGGGCACTTGCCATGACTTTATTTTAGAATGTTTCTTTTGTGCATGTGGAAGGGAAAATATTTATGTTTAACAGAAATTCACTCTTTTGCTTGAAGGTTGGCGGGAAACCCTCATCCACTGGTACGAAGCCGGTAAATAGATGGCCCTAAAACAGTGACCGCTGATTCGCGTCGAGTTCTTTCTTGCAAAACGCATGACCTATCTTTTTTATTGTTTAAATCATTGCGTCTTGGAATGCTCTTTAAGAA
Source organism: Dreissena rostriformis (assembly GCA_007657795.1). Taxonomy (NCBI): domain Eukaryota; kingdom Metazoa; phylum Mollusca; class Bivalvia; order Myida; family Dreissenidae; genus Dreissena; species Dreissena rostriformis. The sequence continues at coordinate 66,017 of VMBQ01003101.1, forward strand.
AAGGTATGGTTATGGGGGTCTCTATGCGCAAAAGTTTGACTTTATTTTTTGTTAAAGTTATTGCTTTTACATTGAATTTGTGTAGGAAATCTTTTAGTATATTGTGACCTGTATGTGAGAGCATGGAACGACACTTCTGCGTGGAGATTGGGTTTACATTTGACATTTGATATTTCACTAACCGATTACGGGTTTGTTTATGATTGCTATTTTACTACGCTTGGTTGGTTTCATTATTTAGATTCAATACACTCATTTATAATAGCATGTTAGCAGAACGTTGGTTAAGTTAACTGATAGTTGTGAAGGAGAATGCGAAAACGCGATTAACACTCTAGAGTTTTAACAAATAAAAGCGGTAAGTAAAATTGTTAAACGTTTAAGTTTTGTTCTGCGATATTAATGTTTCGATGGAACATATTTTATTATCATACGGTTTATTTAATGCATTATACTTCGTTCCACATAAGTGATTGCACGTATTACTATTCAACTAGTTTATTTTCAATTATCGTCAGCATATGTTATCTATTGCATTTATGGATTTGTCTGTCATTTGTTTGCATTTTTGCTTGTAAATCTTCATTTAAATAACAGTCAGTTGTTTGAATGTTTTTTAATTTGAATTTATTTTAAATATCTTAAAAGTCAGCTTTTGCATTAAAATAAATGCCCTAGCGGTATATTTAGCATAATTGTAATTGTACATTTGCAATGTATTCATGTCAAGCATGTTTAATCTTAAGTTAGATTTTTTTTTATCAGCAATCGCAATTAAGACATTATTTCCAACATATTGGGCAAATGTTCACTTTTCCATCCGCATTGCTTGTCTTTAGAATGTGCACTAGTATAATTATTTGACTGGCAGATGCTCCTTATTTACCCTCCTATAAGTCTAGAATTAAATGGCCTACTAATGACTGTCGACCTCTGAGCATTTAATTCATATTATAACTTAAAGAAGTTCAGCAATTAGCCTAATTTCCAAAAGCATGTGCGAGTTGTTAATGTCAAGATGTTTCTTTTTTTCAATTCAACAACTAATTGTAAATAATATCTTATTGCTGTTGTTGTATAAACTATCATAATCATCAAAATCATCATCATCATCATCATCATCATCATCATCATCATCATCATCATCATCATCATAATCATAATCAATATCAGGAGTTGTGGTTAATTTTCTCGCATTTCGGCGCGCAAGTCCCTTTCAAAGCTTGGTTCAACATCGCATTACGGTATCTGCGAATTTGTAAATATTAAATTAAATTTTGACAATTGAAAGGTTAAACAAGATGAAGTATATGGAATATTTTTTTAAGTGTAAGGATGATAAGCAAAAATTCTGAATAAAAGTCTTAAAATCAGCACGCTAACTTAAATATGGCAAGAGGAACGCTTTTTTATTTTTTTAAATTAGCATGTACGGGACTCGGTAAATCATACCAGGTTAGGTGCAGGTAAAATATTCGCAATATTATTACATTCCCCAAACTTCTTTTAGTTTCATGTTTCAGTTTCAAATCCAATCAAGGCTGTCTTATTTGGCGTACTTGATCTTTAGCATTTCAGTCATTTTCTTTTGTTTGCTCTCACAATAAAGAGTACCGTTTTCAGAAACATGATACGATAATACCAGGTTTGTTTTGTATACAAATGCGTATACTTATATTTGCTCTGCACGAAAACCTGAATTCTTCGACAAGGATCGTTCCTTAGGTTTTCTAAAGACTTGCTCAATGAACATGTTTAAAACACAAGCCTTGTGTGTCACATCACGTTATGATTCGCAAATTAAATCCCTCACCCCTAATGGATTTCTGTACCAACACAAAGTCAGTCAAATAAATCTTTAATGTACTCAACAGACTATGGACACTATTTAACTATAGCAATATCGGTACTGCTTGTCGTAGAAAAACGTACATGTCTCTAAAAAATAATTAATGTTTAAGTCTTCTAGTTCATGAAGAAAATGATGGACACTATCAATGATTTGTAATCGTAGTTTTCGATTGAATGAATAAAAAAAATAAATAAATAAATGAACAAATAAATAAATAAATAAATTAATGAATAAATAAATAAATAAATTAATAAATTAATGAATCCATAAATCAATGAATCAATGAATCAATGAATCAATCAATCAATCAATCAATCAATCGATCAATCAATCAATCAATCAATAAATAAATAAATCAATCAATGAATCAATCAATCAATCAATCAATCAATCAATCAATGAATCAATCAATTAATCAATCAATCACTCAATCAATCAATTAAAGAAAGAAAGAAAGAAAGAACGAACGAACGAACGAACGAACGAACGAACGAACGGACGCACGAACGCACGAACAAACGAACAAACAAACGGACGGACGAACAGAGGATTAAATAAATAAATAAATAAATAAATAATTGAATAACTGAGCGAACGAACGAAAGAACGAACGAACGAACGAAAGAACGAACGAACGAACGTCATGAATAACTGAATAAATGAATAAACGAATAAATGAATAAATGAATAAATTAATAGATGAATAAATGAATAAATTAATTAATTAATACATTAATAAATGAATAAATCAATCAATCAATTAATAAATCAATGAAAGAAAGAAAGAAAAACGAACGAACGCACGAACAAACGAACAAACATACGGAAAATGAAAGATAGAAAGAAATAACGAACGAACGAACGAACGAACGAACGAACGAATAAACATACGGACGGACGGACAGAGGAATAAATAAATAAATAATACATAAATATATAAATAAATAATTGTATGAACGAACGAACGAACGAACCAACGAACGAACGAACGAACGAACGAACGTCATTAATAAATTAATAAATTAATAAATTAATAAATTAATAAATTAATAAATTAATAAATTAATAAATTAATAAATCAATCAATGAAAGAAAGAAAGAAAAACGAACAAACGCACGAACAAACATACGTACGGACGGACAAAGGAATTAATAAATAAATAAATAAATACATATATATATATATATATAAATAAATAAATAAAAACATAATTGATTCAATCAAGGAACGAGCGAACGAACGAACGAACGAATCGTTACACTAGGTTAACAATTATCGGACATTATTAAAAACAAAAACTTTATTTAAAATTATTCATGCTTTACACGAGTTAAAACATAACACGTTTTTCATTTTTTTCTTTGCATTTATGCTCGAAAACATTGATTTTTTGTTTCGTATTTGTCTATTATAAGATTTATTTTTTTGTCTCGTTTCAGAAAGCAAACGGCGGAGTTGTTATGGTCAATTTCTACTCGTACTTTGTTACGTGTCCACTAAATCACAGAACCAAGGCCGAACTTTCTGACGTTGCAGGTATATGTTTTTCTCATTTTACCATACCACCGTGCTTCTTAGGTTAGGTGAATTTATTGGCCGAACACGCAAAAGAACATACATGTATGATTGTGCGTTCGTTATTCCAAAATGAAACCATACGTCGGATAATTAAGCATTCTTTAACGCGTTAAATGAGGAAAACAATTGTATGCCGAAACCTAATCACTACTTCCTAATTCATGTTAATATGTCTAGTTCAGCATACTTAGCCGTATGCATTACTTCAAACAACCAACAAACATCTTGTGTTGAGCTGAGAAATATGTCGCTACTATTTATGAAATGATTGAATACAGTATATAACAGGTACTGGCATATTAATTCGTAGATCATATCGACTACATCAAAGACCTGATTGGTGTTGACCACGTGGGTATAGGGGGCGATTATGGTGGGGCAGACGTGTAAGTTATGAAGACATTTTAACAAAGAACAAAAAATTCTAACCAGTATGCAAAGAGATCATAAAATCTAAGCGATGTGGTGTTTATTGTTTTAATAAATACATCAGTGAATACCAATATTTTACACAATGTCGTGTATGTTCCATTTCAATTTGTATGTATTTGCATAATTATTGGTACTTCTTCATATACCCGATTTAATCATTTTACCACGAAGAAGTTTAAAAATGTGTCATGGTAGACTTATCGATGCATGTTTAGCGACACGATTGAAATCGTGGTCCTTATCGCGGTGTTATTATCAGATTGAATCGGGTTTTATCAGATCTTGAATTCCTTCTTGTCAATCGTGTGAATCTTCACAATTTTATTTTTTTCAAAAGTGTATTTGATTGACACTATAAAACGCGATAAATTTTAAATCAGGGCCACCTTATCAAATCGTAATTAATCGTAACAAAGCGAATTGTGTACATTTGTACGCTTTATCGTGGTAATTGCAGGCGATCTTACGCAAAAGAAAACATCACGTTCTGTGACGATCTGTTGCGGTCTTTAGAAAAAATTATGTCGATAGAAAATCGGAATGTATCGATATCATTTGAGTCCAGTCGTAATTCTTATCTTGAATACAATCTTTTATATCGTGAAAGACATCGCAACAATATATCGTGAGAGATATCGGAACCATAGTAATATCTTATCGCAACAGAGCACATCCCCTGCGAAATGATAATCATGAAATCATGAATTTTTCATACTTTCAAGAATTGTTCATGAACTCTTCTTCATTAATTCTTTTGGCTTTCTAAACGTCACTTCATGAAGTTTTCTTCATGAAGTTAGGCTTGTTCCAATTCACGAAGATATCAAGAATATATCAAGGATTCCCAAAATTCATGAATTATTCATAACATGTTTTAAGAATACATGAAGACTATTTTTTGAATTTAATATTCTTAAACCATCCATAAACTATTCATAAAATATTTTATGAATGTTTAATGAATATTTTTTGAATTTAAGATTCTTAAACCACCCAAGAATTATTCATAAAATGTTTTAAGAATAAATGAAGAATATATTTTGAATCAAGTATTCTTAAACCACCAATGAACTATTCATACATTATTTTATGAATGTTTTATGAATATTTTATGAATTTAAGATTCTTAAACCATCCATGAACTATTCATCAATTTTTTAATGTATGTTTGAAGTCATTGAGCAGATCAGGTTTTTTTGTCAGAATTAAGGAAACAATTGCGCCATTACTCGGAATAAAATAATATCGTACAGGACCAAAATCAAACTTGACCCTGCATTTCATAACTATATACATATATGTAATATTGATCATAAATCTTATTCTATTTGAACATCACAAGCAAATTCTACCACTCTAATTGGCACAAATTACAGATACACTGTATAGGTCCTTACTACCTCTGCGAATTGAAGTTCTTATTGTCAACATCAGTTATAGAACAGTTCTTAAAACTAAGTAAGAGTTCTTGACCTGTTCTAAGAGGATTTTAAGAACATTTGTACAATAACTGTTCAAGAACTCCCTTCAGGAGCAGTTCAATAACTTTTTAAGGACCTTTCCTGTTCTTGAATTATTCTTTAACTATTCTTTAACACTTTAAGAACCTTTAAAGCAACATATTTCTTTTTGATGTTCTTGAACAGTTCTTTAAAAATGTTCTTGAACATATAATTAAATCTTAGAGAATCCAATATGTTCTTAAAAGTATCTGTCATTGTCCTTGGAAGAATTAAAAGAACCGTTTAAGAACGTTTTAAGGAAATCTTATTTCAAGAACAGTTTGAGAAGATATCAAGAACACAAACATGTACATTGCATTGCTGTTTTTACAAAGGAAGAATATTGTGTGCACAGGAAGTTGAAACCTAAGCAAGCTGAATGAACCCACAACGTTAATGTTATATTTGGAAATGTAAGTCTTTAATACATTACCGGCTTAACTGATCAGTCATTGGTTCCATTTCAACTTCTTTTGCACTGTAAGTGTAAACCACTGATTAGTTACGCAGTCCCATGTTGAAAATATTAACACATGACACAAAGGGTCTCTATGCATATTAATTTGTGTCTATAGAATAAATGTCTTGTACCATATATTCAACAAGAATTGTCAAATTGTATGACTTTCTAAAAACTATAACAAACCATACACTCTAAATGTGTTTAATATTGTTTTCTTTGTCAAGGTATAAAATGCTATGTTGTCTGCCAGCCAAAATGATGTTAAAAACCCATGTGGGATGGCCAAATTGAATATAAGTTCTATATTAGAACCAAGTTAAAATAAATGGTATAAATACATTTATTTTCTATTGCTGTATTTGATGTTTGAGTTTTTTTTAATGATCATACTGTTTGTCTGTTTACAATGCTAATTTAGAGGTTTTACTTCATGAAAACTAAGAGAAGAAAATTTCATGAAGTTTCAAAAATAATTATATTCATGAATTGTTCACGAAGTAAATAAACAATTAAACAAAAAAATGCCTGAACTCTTCATGGAGTAAAGTTTCATGAACAACTGAGCAAGAAATTCATGAATCCTTCATGAATATGAGATATGTACAGTTTCATGAATAGCACTAAAATGTTTATACTTCATGAAAACTTTATTAATGTTAGGTGTGTAAACTTCTTAAACTCTTCATGAACTCTTCATGTGCATTAAGTATGCATGATATGATAACGATTTGATGAATTTTCCACTTCATGACTAGTCCATGAACTGTGAACTTATGAAGTTTTCATGAATAAGTCTCATTTCGACTTCACATGTTACTCATGAAGTCTTCATGAAGTATCTCCATGAATGGTTCATGAAGACAATGCGAATACCTCATGAAGTATTCTTAAACATTTCGCAGGAGATTGATTCTTGACAAATCTAGGGTCACGTTTCACCTCGTAAATAAACGTACTAACTCGAGGTACTCTATCTTTGCTATTGTGTGGAATCGAGACCCAATCTTGGAATAATTCGATACATGCCAATCAGACCGTCTGTAATCGTATCTGTACTGAAGATTAACCAATGTCGGATCATGACACCTGTAAATTTCAAATCGTTAACAGATTGTAATCGAACGAAAAAGCAGCTTAACATTACCTAAGGACACGCATCTAAGCCTAAAAAGCAGAAAAACAACAAGATAAGTAATCGCGGGGCTCGTGTTTCATTGCAGACAGTGGCAACGAAGCATAATGTATCATACGTCTTTTTTTTTATTCCACGACACATTTGTGGTGATGTGTAGGTGTAAAGTAGATGGGTCTATGGGTGCTATGATAAGAATAAACTGACAATATACTGAAGTAAAACACTAATTATTTATGACAAGCTGTCAGATAAAACACCGATGGGAGTACAGTACTACAATTTAAGGAAGTTCTCTGAAGTTGACATGATATTTATGTTTTATATACTGTTGTTTATTGACATTCTGTATTTTGCTTAATTCGCACTGTGTCGACAAAGTGTTAAATAGAAAAAAAATGATTTTAGGGTTTTAATATTAATTAACTTTCGGAATACCAAGTGAAACACACTGACGGTATTCAAATATAACATTTATTTTTAGGTATAGCATGGGAGCTGTAATTAAATAGTATGAATTGGGTTTTAAAAGTTACTGCCACTCACAGCCCTACCACTCGCTGGCAAGCATATGTATGTTTTCGGAGTGCTGGGCATGTACTTAAAATTGTGAATGCGCTTACCGACCCACTTCTCATGTACAACACTTTACTACACTGACTTTGGATTGCGCTACATGGCCTTCACTAACATCTGCAGCACTCCTCAATGGTAGTATGAATACGTCTTGGATCCCGGCGAATTTATTTCGAGTTGGAAGTTCGCTGCTTGACCATGACCCACAGTTGCAACTGCTCCTGTGAACACTGCGCATTAATTATGGTTTTTGGTGTGAGCTACATGTCCAACATTCATAGCTGCAACTATTTTGATAGTCATTGAACGTATGGGCGTTTGGTGGACTCAACATGATCCTAACTCACAGCTACAATAGTAGCTGTAGATCAGTGTTGCAGCACTGCACATGTCATTCGATGTGTGTGTCACCTACATGACTCTCACTCACAGCTGCACACCTTTGGTAGGTTAATAAGTCTGGGTTTACTGCAAATGTATTATGAATTGGGAAGCAGCATGTTTTGCTTGTTGTGGATAAATCTAGGAGCACTGTGCATGTACTATTATATGACATTCAATCACGCATGCAACATTCTTTGCTGGGTATAGGTCAGACGGGGAACACTGTTCATATACTATTAGATGAATGTGCGTTACATGACCGTGATCCACAATTGCATTAATCGTTTGTTGGTAAAGATCAGTCTAGGAGCACTGCGCATGTATCATGAGATGGGTAGGGCGCTACATGATCCTCACAATACGGATACAAAAATCATGTTTTGTACAGATCAGTCTTGTAGCTATGCGCATATACTATGAGTCAAGTGTGTATTACATTACCATCACTCACAGCTGCAACACACCATTTGATCAATCTCTTGAAATTGTGAATGTTATACGTGTTGCGTGCTAAATTACAGTCACCTATACATAAACCACTCATCTGTAGGTACAACTCAGCATTGGATAATTACGCATGTACTACGATTTCCGTGTGCGCAAAGTGACCGTCTGTTGGAGCTCTAACAATAAGTTGTATATATACATGTAGATTAGTCTGGATGCACTGCGTATGTACTCTGCTTAAGGAGTTTGCAACCTGACCCTCACTCACAGCTCCAACTCCTTGCTAGTTGTAGATCCACCAGGAAGCACTGCGCATATATTGTGAGTTGGGAGAACGCTACATTTACAAAACTCACTGCTGCAACAGTCCTTTGTTGGTATAGATCAGTCTATGAGAACTGCGAATGTACTAATTGTTCGCTGTTCGTATCATGATCATCACTTACAGCTGTAACACTCATTGGTAGTTAAATATTAGTCGAGGGGTACCGCGCATGTACTACGAGTTGCAAGTGCGCTACATTAACGCCACTCACAACACTCCATGGTAAGTAAAAATCCGCGGTGCATGGTCTATAAGTTAGGAGTGTCTTTTATGACCCTACCATATAGCTGCAACAATCACTGTTTTGTATAGAATAGTCTATGCGAATGCGAATGTTCTAAATAATATGTGAACACAGACTTTATCGATCACTGATTATATATTTTAACAATATTGACATATTATTAAGTAAAGAACAATTAAGAATCTATAAGACCCTAAGTTCTTTTTCATTTAGCGTACTAAGTCGATAACCCTTGTTTTGTTAATGTAAGTGCTTTTGTTTGTGTCTTTTCAAGCGCATTGGTGTTTGTGTAGTCTCACTATTTAGCAATCGGTTGCTTGCCACAATTAAAGGACCGTATGGTATAATACAGTTTCTCTCTTGCTAGTGCAGCAGGAGTTTCACATTATGTGTATCTAGTCTATTAAAGAACAGTTTATTTCATGTATATGACACATTACCAATTCTTATTTTGCACTTGATACAGAAAAACTACAAGGCCGAAACAATATGTTAGACTTATTACGAATATGAACTTATAATGACAAGGTGGCTTTCTACTCTTTCTACCAAGTTTGGATCAAATTTCTACTCGGAGGGTTCAGACTTGTCAATAAGATTGTTATCATTTTCTACAGGGATATAACTGTCGATGTTGCTTGTATCACGAATTTACAATAAACCCGTGTACTGATGTGTATGTGTGTATATCTATTAAACTGATCGCATGGAGGTTTGCAATTTTCTGATCTTGGTGGAGCATTCCAACCTGTATTACCTACAATAAAAATTTCAATCAAGACGGTTTAGTGGTTTACATTTCATATATGATATTTCACCAACCGTCTGATTACATTCTTCTTAATCATTGTTATTTACTACGCTTAGTTGGTTTCTTTGTTTAGATTCAATACAACCGTTTGTAATAGTATATAAGTCGTAGCACGTTGGTAAACTTAACTGCGGGTTGTGGACGAGAGTTCGAACAATTGACACTCTAAAGTTTAAACAAATAAAGGCGGTAATTAACTTACGGGGTTTATTGATTCCTTTTACCAAAATTTATTGATTGAAGGTTTCGTCTTAAATAAATGATCACACTTGCTCTCACACAATTATAGAACGGATTGTTAAACAAGTCTTGTTCTGTGATATTTATGTTTCGATGGAACGCATGCTATAATCATAAGGTTCGTTTTGTTATATTTTACTTTCTTTCAAATAAAATGGTTCAGAAAGTAATATTAAGCTAGTATATTTCCAATTATAGTCAGTATTTGTAGTGTATTGCATTCAGTGCATAAGTTTGTCATGTTTTTGAAATTTTGCTTTCCGATCTTGATATAAATACTTGTCAGTTGTTTGAATGTTAACAGTTTGCATTTTGTTAAATATTTACAGTGAAACACGATTTTGTTTTTTTCACAAATGATTTTGGTTGCAATTACATCTGGATGAAAACATATATATATGCATTTATGCTATTTTTCTGCATTTTGGTTGCAGTAAAGCACACCGTTAGCACATCTCAAAAGTCAGATTTTGAATTTAAATAAATACCATAGAGGTCGGTTGTGCGTGTAGCATAATTTTAATTTTGCATTTTCGTTATAATAAGATTTCCAGGCGCAACCTTTTCAGTAATGCGTGTTAACTATTCACAGTGGATGCATTTGCTTTATATTCATTATTATAATTTTAGATCTTTACCAGCTATCGCAATAATTCAGAGTGAAAAGGTTTATGGAGTGTGTATTAAATGAATTATAAATCACTGTGAACATGCATATGTATTGGGTATTTAATGAATTATAAATAAATCATTTAAGCAGCAACACACTTATATGACTGAGCTTATCTTCACACATTATTAGAACCAACAGTTCTTTATTATACGACATTTTGAATTCATTTTTGAAAATTACAACGAATTAGATGATGTATGCACGGATAGTTTTACAGTTTGTATTTCAAGTTTTTGCCTATTGAACCCAAATTGAACAATGTTTATTTGCGTGTTCTGTTATAATGCACCATATTTTATTTATAGAAGATATTTTATTTTACAGCAATCATCGAGCAAATAACGTAATGTGATTCGCACAAGAACTCCGCGAGCAAGATGCATACTGGAAACATTCCCTTTAAGAGACGGGTATATATTTACTAAATTCTTTTCAAAATCTCATACAGCATTACATAACACAAGTATCGATATGTCTATTGTTGCGCGAAATGAAAACGCACTGTTTGCATCTACGGATCAGTTGGGTTTTGTCCAAAAGTATGGAGATCAGGATCAGAACTCGTTTGCATGACAAATATAACGTACAAAAAGACCTGTACAATTATAGTAAGTATAGCGTACACTTAGGGATACACGATTTGTTTATTGTTAAAATGTGAAAAGTGATAATTATTTCAATGTCAGGTGTTCCTTGTTTTGTTTTCTTATGATTGTCGTCCGTTCCGTCGGTATTTAACTTTCTATGCCACTTTTTATGTCGAGACGTTTTCGTCTGATTTTCACAAAATGTCTTTCCAATTTTCATACGCATTGGTGAGTTTTAATTATAAAATTTCGAACAGTGTTTCTGTGGTGTGTATGTCTAATTGTGTAAATAAAATCAGAACATTTTGTTCAATTATCTTATTCACGTACACGGTTAAACAAATCGCGCTATTGTTTGACTTTTGTTTGACTTGAAGTAATGCCGATCTGTTATAGAGATCTAAAATCTTATTATTGTAACATGATATGCAGTGCGCAAAGCAAGCCAAAAGGGTGCGATTATTTAACAAAATCTGACTTTGTAATCTCGTGAAATATCATATTCGTGCTTGAAGCTTTTTGAATTGCTTACAGTTGTACCATTCAAAGTAAATGAAAGGCCATTATATTTCTTTGGTTTTTAATTAACGTCCGCATTTCTCTTAACATTGTGTTGAACTAGCAAAGCGCCTGAGTGAAATAGCAACAGACAAGCCTTCTATGGCCAAATAGTTTAATTTTTGTATGAAACAACATTTAGTGGTCCAATAGCCATTGGCGGATCCAAGGGGGAGGGGGACGCGGCGTACGCCCCCCCCCCCTAAAAAAAAATCGCCAAAGTAAAGTCATTTCATTTGATGTTTCACACTTAACTAGATCTAAATCACCTATTTACACTCATTTTTTCTGCTTTTTTCGTACACAACATTTCCTACTAATCACAGACAATCGCTAAATGTTTTAACTTTAGACTCCCTGTCGTCCGGTTTTTCAATTCAAACTTTGAGATTCTGATGTATCCCTCTTTTAACACATTGATTCTCTTCTCGCTGCATCTTGGTCATTATCATGCTGAAGGTACAAAATTGTTTTCATGCTCCCCCCCTCCCTGCTGTATTCGCCACCAGCCTAATAAGCGTCAGTGTGTTCTTCTTTATAGCATTTCTTCCGGCTACATCCATCTGTATTACGTATAAACTATGTACTTTTTTGGCATTACTTTGATAAAAGTACTTAAGGAGTGACATGCTCGAGAAGTTGTTGTCAAAGCCTTTTAAAATCACTAAAATTGTGGAGCTTACAGGGGGATGGGCGAAAGGGGGCGAAGGGGGATTCGCCCCCTGGACCCCCTAGCAGGGCTTTGCCCTGCACGCAAGAGGGGCCCTAGCGGCCCCCAGGATCCCCAGCAAATCTTTCTATATCCCGCCCCCTCCCTAACCAGAAATCCTGGATCCACCCCTGTGCGCCTTTTTTCCAGTGGTCAAAACAGGCTGTGAAACGGAGGTTACATGATTAATATCGAGTTAAATAGCATAATGGTCGAACGAACCTAAAATAAATGTCGCAAATAGTTATAATCTTTCGTGGTTCTTTGCAGACTTTGTTTGACCCTAAGATTCAAGTCTTTCCTTGCTGTATTCGTCGTATGTTTAAGGAAGACTAAAATGGTTCATTACAACAAATCTGTACGTCTCAATGGTGATAATTTTTTTTTTAATTCATCATTATTATGTTTTACTATGTGAATGTTCTCGTAGTACACCGGGATAAAACACACACGCATGAGTGTGAGTTTTAATAATAGTTTGAATATATCAGGCAAGCACCCCATTTCCATCTTGTTCATTTTATCGTTCCATATAAACAGGTGGTATTCGATACTAGTTTTTAACGAGGATATGTAATACATTTTACTTCTAAAGGCAACATAAATACATCCCTAATATATATGCAAACAGCGTCTTTTACTTGCAAAATAGTTAAACAGTTTGATTCAACCTGGTATTCTTTCATATTTTTCAGATTCTACAGAAAGTGTTCCTTCCTCACCAGTAAAGCATGTTTTTCCTAAGCAACGCGATTGCATGGGCAATTTGTGAGTATCCGTTCTCAAAACGTTTTGTTTTCAGAGCGTATTTTGTTACAATCGTACACATTGGTGAAAACTATTTTTTTTTAATTAATGACTCTGACTTTCACTTTCAGGTGTGCTATTTGCCTATGTGAATTTCGGAACTACAGTCACCGTTGCACTCACTGTAGCCCTTCTGTCATACTTTATATATATGGAATGGTATGCAGACATTAATTCACTTTACACCCTTTTGTCAAATAGCGTATTTGAAAAACAATTGTGTTTGGATCAAGTAAAAAAATCTATAAAAAAACATGTATCATCTTCTAATTTGAACATACTTTTCAACGTCTATTCAGGTATAAAGTGGAATTACAACAGTTTAAAAAATGTGAGGATTCTACGGGCAAAGTGATCGATGATTATGTTCAGGAATGTGAAAAGTTAGAAACGAAAAAAGCTGAATGTTTAATGAAAATTGAGAATCTTGAAAGTGAAATACGGGAAATTGAGACAGAGATAAGGTATTATAATCTCGTTTTTCAAAAAAGATTTTATTATTCTAAGTATGAACTCGTATTTACTTTATAATATCACTTATTTAACAATATTACTGATGTTAAGAATGCCACGGACTTATGAAGTCGTAAAATATGACGGAATGTTCAGTAAATTACAAATGTGTGTTGCGTTTTTGATGAAACTTGTTTTGTCTTTAGTTGAATTGATACATAAATATGTATGTCGCTCCATTTCAGGACTAATGCCACTAGAGATTCTAAACGGATCAGCGAACTTACAATCGGGTACATATATACCAAGGAACCATTGAACACTTACGTCTCTTTTTGTCCAAGTTATTGTAGCATTTCCAATATACGGTAGCATGTTGTGTATAGGTTGTGTGTCTTTTCAAACAAAGTTTTGTATTTTTTTGACTTAACTGGTGCTGCTTTACTTATACAGGTAATCTTATGTATCCAATTACGTTATGTTGTATTTTATACAAATATATTGTATACATTTATGGTTTTCATTTTTAGATTGAAACGAAAACAGATTGAAGTACGGTACTTGAAAAGCGTTAAAACTACCCTGACAAAAAGACTAAGGTATGTGCCTAATAAAAGGTTCAATTACTTATCTTGCAATGCTATAACATAAACTGTATTGTCTTATTTAACATCCTGCTTATAAATAGTAACAAACGTTCACACTCATGAAATGTAGTCATAATATATTAATGACTCTGTAACATGTTTTGTTTACAGCAATCAGAAAGAAGTGATTGAGGTTTTACAGACAACGCGGACTTCACACTGCAATCGAACCGATGTTCAGACACAGTAAGTTATTTATAAATGCAGCTATATTTTATTGATTGACAGATTTCAAGTTGCTAAAATGTGCTTAGCTTATTAAACATACAAAAGTCGTCATAGTACTGTTGTTGTACAAGAAAAGAAAACGGATTCTTCCCATATTTATAGCACATGTTGTAAAAATATATAATACACCTTAAATGCAAAATGTGATACAGTGCATATTTTGCATTCAGCTGACATACAGTTAACATACAACAAGTACATTCCTTTAAAGCTGAGAATGAGAACCAGGTTTCCCCACCGAGTAAACTTCTTGTTAAAACAAATCCAGTGTTTCTGGCTTTAACTAATTCTTGTATGACTACTGCGAAAACCTTAACAAGCGCATACTTTCTACGCAGGCACAAATTGGAAGAATTGAACAATAAAGACGCTGCACTACAGCAGAAAAGTGACGATGTCGTGAGCAAATTGGAGACATTACACAACACGCCCGATGAGCACATCGAGGCTTTGGATGCTGAAACGCCAGAAGCAGTGATTACAACTTTTACAACTTCATTAACTTTATCTTAAACGTAACTCAACTTGCCAAGTTTACTATGCATTATAATAATAATAACATTCGTCCAGCCGTAAAGTGACAGAGATTACACTATATTTTTTGTATAAACTAATTTAAAGACAGAAACAACACTGCAACTATAACATTACTTTAAATGCATATTGTTTTGGTGAATTGCAGGATGATGATAGCGAAAGCGACGATAACACAGTGAAGTAAGAGTGTCGCACACACAAGTGTATTTTTCTTATTTTACCGATTCATTATTAAATATTATACACAATGTCGGAATAATTGGAAATGCACATCCATTATTTTCAGAATATACATGAAACATTGCCTTATAAAGGATTATGATGATAAGACACATAGGAATATATATCAAAGCCAATGTCAACACATTAAATGATATACAGTAATCTAATTACTTTCTGTAGCTTTTATTCATTATTTTGTTTAACAGGTGACGAAGCATCTTAAATTAAATAAGGGATAATGCGAAAGCAAATGTTTGTATTGGTCACTTTTAAACGAAAACGAAAAGAAAACCTCATTTGAGTTAAAGACATGATCTAAAGATTATAAGCTGACTCCGGAATGAGCTTAACATTACAGACCGTATAAACTATAACTACCTGATAGAAACTACCATTGGGGCATAATATGGGTCAGAATTGTTTGTACATATGGATTAGATGTTTTTCTTTTCAATTACGTGGAGATCCTTTTTTACCTGTTAACTAATTTTCTTAAATGTACCCAGTTAACCAAAATAACATGATTCTATCGATCAATCAAATATACTGTAGCCAATTTTAAGGCTTGGATGTGCTCATGCATATGTGTACCGGTTCGAATGAAAGCCCAGTAATACACGGAAAACAATTCATAGTATTACTTTTAATATACTTTTGCAGTGAGGCTCACGTCGACGCTGAACCATATAACGTTGCAGTTGAAAATGTATGTACATTTTTTGTTAATCAAATATGCACTCATATATTGCGTTCTTTGTCCTTGTACAGACGGAATCTACAAGCATTTTTGACTTTATTTTTCCCCTGATGTTTCCAGCATGTAAGTGGGCAACCGAAGGCCGATTATGTTTCCACAGATATCATCGTTCTATCTTGGTCTAGACCCATAGATTATCAAAACTGTGAGTACTATCAAGTAAGTTACAGAATACATACTGATGAGTCAATGTGGATAGTTTACCCAGAAGAATTTAGAAACAACACAGGTGTTCTGAGGGACTTGGCATCAGACACCGAATATCTGTTCCGCGTACGTGCTGTCAACAGGGGTACAGAAGAACCTTACAGCGAAGTAAGCGAAGTGATTGAAACACCACGATCACCGTTTTCTAGATTGGTGCAGCGTCTAGATCCAATTCGACGAGCGGACACATCACCTACGTTGTATGTTGTACCAACTAAAGAAATACAGGATGCAAGAAGCGAAAACTATCAAATACGCAAATTAGAAGTTGGTTAGTAACACCTTTTTAGTTACATTTTTTCTATAATGACCGAGTATGAACTAAAGTGAAATATTAAACATATAACTAGTCTATTAGCTATAGTTCATTCAATTAAAAAAGCGAAAATATGGCATTTCATTATTATTATGAATGTTGTAGAAATAGATTAAGTATGTGCACAAGAAGTCATACATCATCGTATTATTGTGTTACCTGTATGCTTACCTTACAGTTTCTATGTAAAACATAATGTTCCACATATTTAATTACGCATCGTGCCCTATTAGATAGTTTGATCCAGGCGAGGGAAGTCGGGTTTGGCCTTAAAAGAATACAATGGTTATGTGCTTGTATTATGAGCTACATACTCTCAATTTACATACATTTTTTGTTTTATGTGCAAATGTCAGCATTCCTCTGACATGTTAAACATACAGTCAGTTGCGAACGTGTTGGGGGTAATTTTAGCATTAGTAGATTAAAAGTACATTCAGCAGGTATGCATAATATTTTTATGATTAATTTATCGACTTGTTGGGATACATTTATATTACAAGTACACATTCTGACATGTTAAAAATGTATTGCTAACTAATGAACTTATTGACTGCACCCATCTGATATGAAATGTTTAAAGGAAGCACACTACGTGTACATATCTGCTTATTTGTTAATATGGTGTGTGTACTAAACGCTAAAACAATTTTTTTTCCCACATCATCATTCTATAGTACATGTGAGACAAGTTATCAAATTGTCATTTCAGGAACATCAGCACATAACGTGACAGAGAAGACAATTTTATTGGTTGGAGAAACCGGGACTGGCAAAAGTACCCTTGTTAATGCAATGGTAAATTACATAATGGGCGTCAAATGGGATGATCCGATTAGATTGTCTTTCGTACACCAAGGCGAAGGCCATACAGATCAGGTATGTAACGAACATGTTGAGTTATAGATTTTATTTCATCATAACACATTAACGAAATAACAATCCATCTGATAATGATTGTGTATTTAAACATTGTTTATGCAGTAAACACGAGCATTATAAAGCTGCCATAGTGTTATGATTATGTTGAGTGCTGTTCCCAGTATGTACTTCCGAAATGATTGCAACAAATGCAAACATGACGGATTAAAATAAAATCAATCTCTTGTTGTTTGTTTTCTAAGCTTCACTGAATAAACTTATCTGTATCTAACACGAACTTATCATTTTATATACACTAGTATGTCAGTATTTGACTGAAAATGAACAGCTTATATAGTTTGTTTCTAATCTGTTATTTCATTTTACAGGAACTTTCCCAAACAGAATGGATCACGTGTTATGCAATTAACCATGACGTTGGCAATAGAATCCC
This sequence comes from Dreissena rostriformis, assembly GCA_007657795.1. Classification (NCBI taxonomy): domain Eukaryota; kingdom Metazoa; phylum Mollusca; class Bivalvia; order Myida; family Dreissenidae; genus Dreissena; species Dreissena rostriformis. The sequence continues at coordinate 84,020 of VMBQ01003101.1, forward strand.
CTTCACGATTAATATAATAGATACTCCAGGGTTTGGCGCTATTCAATCAAATTTGAAAATTGCTGAACAAATTTGCGGTTTGTTCACCGAACAACCTCCGACAGGAATATCAACAATTGATGCTATTTGCTTTGTAGCTAAGGCTCACGATGCCAGACTGACTCCTCTACAGATTTATATTTTTCGTACAATTATGTCCTTATTTGGAAAAGATGTAAGTCGTAACATTTGCACTTTTATTACATTCGCTGACGGAGACCCTCCAATTTTAGCCGCTCTACATGCATCACAACTGCCTTTCGGTGAAAAGTTCAAATTCAATAACGCTAGCCTTTACGAGAAACATAATAACCAATCCAAACAATCTTTCCACCATTTGTGCTGGGAAATGAGCATAAACAGCTTTCGATTGTTTTTCAAACATTTATCTACTCTAGAACAAAAAAGTACCCTATTGACGAGTAAAGTTCTGGATACAAACAAACGACTGGAGGAAATACTGAACGTTATGCAACAGAACACGATTGCTGGGTTTAAAAAAATAGATGAAATAAGCTCAGAACTTAGACGTTGTGTAGAAATCAAATTCATTATGGAAGGTCACAAGGATCATTATCGACCTGTAAACGTAGATAAGGTAATAAAACGTGAACTTCCAAATGGTGAGCGCGTTACAACCTGTATGGATTGTAATATTACATGTCATGACAAATGCACAGAGGCGACAACAGATGGTGAAAACACACGATGTATCGTCTTCGACGAAAAAGGGTATTGCAGGATATGTAACTTGAAGTGTCACTCGAGCAGACAAACAAGTGTGACATACAAATTTGAGATAATAACAGTAAATGAAATGAGTATCATCATGGGAGTAAAACAGTGTTATGACGATGCAGCAGGGCAATTAGTTGTCAAAGAAAAGCTATTAGAAAACCTGTGTCGTCAACTGGGCGAGACAAAAAGGATTATTGAATATATGATACATGATGTAGAGCAATACAATGAACGACTTGCGGAAATATCATTATGTCCAAATCCACAAATTATGGACATCATAGAGCTTTTGATAAAAATTGAAATGTTGTTACCGAAAAGTAAAAATATCAATCTCCTTAACAAAGTCAAGGAGACGTCTCAAGTTTTAGACACTGCAAAACGTTTTATTACGAAAGCTTTAAAGTTTGTAAAATAATTGCGTAAGATTGTGACAAAGACTAAAATTCATTTCAGCGTTTACCAGTTTTGTGTCTTTTCACAATAATGTTTGGAGCCAATGCATCTAGTGGCTTATTGTTTTTTTAATACATTAGGACTTATACATAGTATAATATTGTCGTGTATGAAAATTCTTGTTTTGATGTGAGTCAATGACGATTATTGGAAAAACCGGTTATATATGGGCATTTTGATAAAACGTGGTGAATGGTAAAAACTTTTTTGAACATGCATATTTATAAGAAAATTACAAAAAACGTCTGACTTTGACAATTCTTTTGAAGATATACAGTTGTTCTCAAATGAAGTTTCAAAATGCTCAACTATTTCTAAGTGCGTATGTGTGTATAACTTTCTATTTTAAAAATGTTATATATTTACGGTTATTGCATTTGGGGGAAGACATACACAATTCTTAATGTAATATCTTATAAAAATTCATAAAAAGATGAATACGCGTCGGTACAATTATGTACATTCAGTCTTGTAAGATATTAATCCATAAGACAATAATAACTAAACATAATTTCTCATGTTCTGATTGCATTTTTCAACCAATTTGTCTTAACAGTTTTGCCTTAAACGTTTTCTTTATACTTAATGATAACTGCTAATTTTCTTGACATTCGATATGCATGCTCCTTTAAACTTAAGGATCAGTGTTTATAGATAAATCCGGATTATCCATTTACGAATAACAATCGTTTCGTCAATACTAATATGCTAAGATCAAATTGGTACATCGGTCACATTACCATGCAGTTTTGAATGGTAACTTAATAAAAATTATTTCACTTAAAGTATTACTGTATTTTATAATTATGTTTACCTACACCTAAACAAATTTCTTGTGTTCTCTTACACGGCCAATAACCCATAGCATTCAGCATCACATACAACAACGTTCTCTAATAACATAATATATTCATTTATAAATATGGTATGCATTAGTAATATTACTCTACAGAGGTGTATACGGTGTAGTCACTACATCCATCTTAACCTATAGAGTGTAACTCCTAAATATACAATTGAACACTAACTAGTGTGACTACTCGATGGAATATTTAACGACATATGATGATTACGTATAATCAAGATTTTCTGTAACAAGTATGTATATAATTTGGCTTCTTGGTTAATGTTTTCATTTAAATCTGCTCTCTCCCACACAAATATTGTCCCGCTATCACTTGGTTCTAGCATCGTTGCTCTGGCAAATATCACACAGGCACTTGATTAGAACCTTTCGCTACACTTTGTGATGAGATTCAATTGTTACCGATATCAAGTAATGTTTACAATGAATGTCTTAAAAAGCATCCTCATTATGTGAAATTCGTTTATTAAAACATAATCTGTTTCAACATATCACTGATCAGTTGATAAAGTCAGTATACATTTGGCACGAATGTATAAATAGGTCGTTTGTAAAATAGTTAATGTATTTAATATATACTCCGCCGTTTTCCGCCAAAAACATACACACATGCGCACTGTCACGTAAACACATCAAACCAATTCAAAATGACAACGGCTTCTGTCCTACACATTGAATAAATAGTCCATTTCTTTTCAGGTATATTGTTAAATGATAATCTAAAGGCCCAGTCTCACTATCACATTTTGCGATGCCGGTGGAGCCCCGCTGAGTGATCCGGGGTGTACCGAGATGAACCAGGGCTCCACCGGTGCTCCACCGGGAACGTCCGGGATGAACCATGGACAACAAGGGACAACCGGGGCTCCACCGGCAAACTATTAAAATGTCTAATACCTCCGGCATGAACCGGGGCGTCACCGGCTTGTTATGTCACCGGGGCTCTGCCGGGACGCCACCGGCTTGCACCGGGGCTCCACCGGGACGCTACCGGCTACGGCCGGGACTCAACCGGGGCACTACCGGCTACGACCGGGACTCACCGGGTCGTCATCGGGATAAGCCGTAGCTCTACCGGGGCTGACAGAGGCTCTGCCGGGAAGTAAACCGGGGCAGCAACGGAAATATATGTGACCACATTAAAACAAATTAACCATCGATCATCCCGGTAGTCGCCGGTCGACCGGCTCTATCAAACCGGGATGAACCGGGGCTACACCGGCAATAGTGGGACTTGGGCTAAATAAAATCTTAATATAATGTTATAGTTACATTGTTAAGATAATCTAATCTTATTGTTAATTGTTTATATAATAATTGCAAATTAAATCGTGTATTAATAAAACGTACACATTTTTTGTGAACTTCCATTTAACAATTGCTACAAGAATGGAAACATTATTTATTTGTCAAAAGTTTGCCTAGAGTCCGCGTTGAAACATGTGAATTTTACCGAACAATATCTTCAAATTTCCGGAACTGCGTGCACAAGATTCCGCCCTTTGTTTAATGTATAATAAAACACACTTATTTTCTTTCTTCGTTTATAGCAACAAGTCGCGGGTCATGGTAGAATGGATAACAAACTGTGATTGCACAATTCTGAGTGGTCTGTAACGTTAGACGGATGTTGACATTTTTTTAGCGTCGTTAAATTATTATTTAAAACTGGTGATATAAATGATTATTGGATCGAAACAAAAACAGATAATACGAAGTACAGCACTGGCGTCGATTGATTTAAGCTGTGAGTAATCGATCACATGAATTCATGAAATACAGACTTGATATTGCTCTCACTGTGGTTACTAGTGGGTGGGGAACGCGATTGAAAAGTACCGCCAAGACCAGGGTCATGACCCAAAAAACGTCACCTTGACAGAGCAGCGGATTGGTATCGTCTACTAAGTGGTACACTGTATTTATTAATCTCCACAGCCGTTGGCAAAAAACAATGAATATCGTGAATACGATCGTGAACATGAACTAACATCTGTACAAACATTGCACATGAATACCGTGGATTATGCGAAAGCATGTCAATCGAGGGACGTAACCCTTTCCTTTACAACACTGAACCCGGTGCAAAGTTACCCACCTTCACCAGATATTCGATGCGGACAAACCAGACAATCTAGTCAAAGCGTTGAAGTAAAAGTTCGCAATCACTTATATCGCAGGCCATTGAATCATCCTTTCAAGTTGATGACGAGGACGTCATCTTTAATCGCCTTAACAATAAACCCCTTCCTCTTGAATCACGTGACACGGACACAGAGAGCATATCAGGTGACGACGTTCCTATGATGATATGGCTGAGGTATACAATATGGCTAATGCTGACAAGAAGGCATTGCAGGAGTACCACGAGCTGGTGGAAATGTACAGAGGAAATGCAAAAGATAAGTGTGTACAAATCTTTTTGCGCAAATACGCATCTGACGAGTATGATTCAGATAGGCTGAGATGTGAATATTTTGAACAGTTGAAAGAAGTAGATCACGATTTTCCCTTTGATCGGAATGTGAATCTTAAACGACGGGTGTTCACGAGGTCTGGGGAACCTGTAGCTACGCGCATGGCACAGGATCTTTTCTATATCATTGGAGTGACTGAGGGGGAGATTACTCTGTGCTTAAAGATATAATTAGGACCGGAAAATCCCGAAAACCTTCTGTATTAACGCAACAATATAGAAGCGTATCAAGTGGAAAACATGTGCCAGTAAAATTTCAGTGTTCTAACGAGGTTGCACTTATTAAAGACACAGTTAATTCTCTACAAGCGAGTATGCTGCTTTTAAAACTATCCTTGCCAATGAGAATCTTAGAACGCAACAAATAAGCCAACTTATGTCGACAAATCTCGCAATAAAGGCTGATATCTTGGAGTGTTCGAGCAATGTAAACTCCGTGACGTAATCAACCCTCCAGTCTCTCTCCAACATCTCGATGCAATCTATGTCTCGAGTAACCGCATGTGAAGACAGAATTCGGCATGTGGAAGTGTACCTAGAAAATTTGAACATTATGAGCCTCCCATCTCCAAATCACGTCCCTGACCCTCCAGGATTTGACGTCCCCTTCACAGGATAAGATACGAACGTTCCACTTATCGCATCACGTATGCCGAGGAGTCAAGGGTGAATGAAAATTACAATACACAGCCAAATACCACCACGATAAATGTGCACCCATCAAATGACACCGACGGAAACGATGGTCATTCTAGAGGCGATAGTACAATTCAACCTCCGGTTGATCATGGAACGGATGTGAAAGGACAATCTATCCCTGTCAGGGTCACAACCCGATCACGTGACACTAGTGACGGTGATTCATGGTGCGAGGACGAGTTTCAGTTAGTAGAACACCGTCGCGTTGAACGATATTGCTTGAAATGGCTGAGATCGAATGTGAATACCAGACTCCTGACCAGAACCCGAAGGTGAAGGCTATTCGCGTGTTTCCGATACGTCGGGATCCGGGACGGGCGCTAGTTAAATTAACACTGGTTGCAAACGATAACGCCAGCCTCGTTCTGACGGACAATTTCTTGCCCGAGTACGTCAGATGCCTACCATGGAGATCACGCGAGACACGCAGAGAGCATCATGTACCGTTGAATGGATCTCGGATTCAGCGGTTTGGAAACGAGCGGCCTACGAAATGGGCGGGAAACACATGGAAATCAAACAAGCAACGTAGCGCAGAGATCCCACCACGTCTCCGGAGAACGGCCCAGCGACAAACAGACATACAGACAATATGAGTACAAGATAACCGTCTGTATTATCACATTCCGACAGACAACCGTTATGTTAGTTTTTCTAGTGAAATTGACTGAACGAAAACATTGCTTAATATCAATGATGTGTGTGAAAACAATTATCTTCCTAACAATGGTTGTTTTTGGTCTTAATATACTGACATGGATATTACCGTATTATGTCTAGCGCGGCGTACCTGTCAGAAATACTGCCCGGAGGCAACATTGATATATGCGGTTTATCTGAACATTGGTTACTGCCAAGTAATGTACATTTCATGGATACTCTTCTTAGAGACTATATTCACCAAACTGTTTGTAGTCATGTTGATTATTCGTCATCCTCACGCGTGAAAGGTAGAGGCGGAGTATCCATCTTGTGGATAAAGAAATATGACAATATTATCTCACCGTTAACTATTGATGACGATAGAATAACGGGTATACAAATGCAACTCTCCCCAGGGAAATACATATTTGTTATTTAAGTTTACCTCCCCTGTGTGAACCATCAAAATGAGAAATACTATGACAGTATAAATACCTTGATCGATGTATTTAATACATATAGCGACCAATGTGACACTATATTTCTGGGTGATTTCAATGCTGACTTTCAGTCTCAAATTCCCACTTATAGGCAGAGATTACTGTACAAATTTGTAAATGAGTGTAATCTGTGTGCTATAAATATGCATAACTACTGCATTGGTCCAAATAATTCATATGTTTCTTATGATAATAAATTTACGTTGTTCAAATCTGCTAACACTGATCATGTTATGAAGTGTTGTGAATCTCTGGATGAAGCTTTACAGATTGATACAGTGCAAAATCTTACGGCTCACCAGTTATACTACAGGCTGTGTGAAGTGATGAATACTTGTGCAAATGACTGTTTCCCAACTAGGCGATTTAGAGGACATTTAAAGCCGTTCTGGACGGATGCCATTACCGCCCTCCACAGTCAATTGGCAGGGTCACGTGATGCCTGGCAACGAGCTGGAAGACCAAGAGGAACTCATTATAGCGCGTATCGTCAATACAAGGAAGATAAGGCTAACTTCAGGAGGGTGATGCGACAATGCGCGGATCGCTACATGGCCAATCTTGACAATAAGCTAGAACACAATTATGTGCATGACACTGTGAGTTTCTGGATAACAGTTAATTCCAGGAAACATGGATCCGGAGCCAATCTTGGCGGCGGAATAAAATTTAATGGTACGACGTATAGAAGTCGCGACGATATAATTGACCAGTGGGCCAAGTATTTTACAGACTGATACACTCCATCCAACTAACACGACTTCGATGCTGAATGGGAGTAGTATGTGAAACAGGAAGTTAATGAAAAGTTTCGTGGCTTGTCTCCCGATCAAGACGTCACCGTATCTCCCGCATTGGTGGCCGAGTGAATTAAGACTTTATCGAAGGGGAACGCATGTGGTCCCGATAATATCACCCACGAACACTTACTTTATGGTAAATATATAATCGCTTACCCCTTATCTAAGTTATATACTGTTATATTGCGGTCCGGACTAATTCCCGATAGAATGAAAGAAGGCGACATTATTACTGTGCATACAGGTGACGAAAAAGGCGAGATAAACCGAGCAACTATCGGGCTATAACATTATCTTCGACCTTGCCAAAAATGTATGATGGCCTTGCTTGACCGGGGTAAAGGAAATATAATGACCTCCATATGGAGGTTACAAGGAGGGTCCCAAGACGGACTTGGATGCTTCATTACAAGTTTTTCTCTACGGGAATGCATAAAGTACTCTAGGGAGCACTCATCACATGTGTACATGTGTTTTTTGGATGCACGCCAAGCGTTTGACAGGGTGTGGCATGATGGCTTATTTTACAAGTTGTCCTCTCTCACTTCCGTTGATGACGCCCATACGCCAGCCATCAACGCTAACTCGCTAGTGGCTTTACGTGATATGTATCAGAATGTTACAAGCCGCGTGCGTTACCAGGGACTGCTATCAGGGCCACTTCCGTTACGCAAGGGAACCCGCCAGGGCGGAAAAAGCTCGCCGTTATTCTACCTCGTATATATATCAACGGTCTCATTTAAGATCTGGAAGAAAGTGGAAATAGAGTGTTCCTATATGACATAAACATGTCCGCACAAACTGTTGCCGATGATATGGTTCTGGTGTCATACTCACGAGCTAGACTTGACAATATGCTCCGAATTTGCACCAGTTACGCTTATAAATGGCGAATTTTATATAATACAAACTAATGTTCTATTGTGATATATTACAATAAGAATTTGATCACTCAAAAGGAATTTTATCTCGGAACAGAAATTATTCCTGCAAATGACAGTTACATTCATCTTGGCATTGAATGTAACTCATGCTTTTCAACACGCAACTGCATTCAAAAAGCATGTTTGAAGCTCAGAGGAACGTATATAAGCGTATGCGCTAAAGGTATTGGACCTGAGAGACTAAGCCCTATCACTATGAGTACAATATTCAATTCAACATTGTAACCTAAGGCTATCTACGTTAGTGAGCTTCAAAATAACAATTCAAAAAGTGACCTATTGAAATTGCAAATTACTCAAAACTTCTGTTTAAAACACATGCATGGATACCATAGATACATTTCTAGGTTTTCTCCGTCTAATAACACTAAATGCTTAACCGATAGTTTACATACTCAAGTGTGAAAAAGTCAAATTACTATGACAAATTTGCAGATTAAATCCACAGAATCTTGTTAAGGATCTATTCAACAACAGACGTTTACGATTCCTTGATATAGACCGTCAATGTTTCGGCTTTATTCCTAATGTGTAAAAAATCTTACAATAATACAATCTTACCAACTATCTACATTCATATGTTGAACACGGAACATTCTCTTTCAAAGGACAGTGCAAGCAAATCATTGAATGCAATATCGTAATGCGTATCAACAAAGACATGGTAAAACGTTTAAAAGCTAGAGACCCTTGGGGCGTAACGGCGCATACAATAGAAACTAACGGTTACTCTCCTTTATGGTTAATCGCAAAGGACAATAAGAAACTCTTAGCTTTGTGCAAAACCCTTATGAATGGCATCGGCTTATTAATATCAAATCAGTTCATGCAGATCTGCAAACTTTGTAACCTCAGAACGGGAAGCCTGATTATCCACAAGTTGTGTTATTGTACTGCTATTGAAGCCGAACGTGAGAAATTGTGGACACTTATACTTGAGAGTTGTAGGATTGAAGACTGTAAACGCTTCATGCAGATCAGTGCCTTTGAGCAATGTGTGAACATATTAAAGCTCTGAAACATCTCAGAAGCATTTTTTGCACCTTGGTATTACCGTCTCAATATGCCAATTTCTACATTAATACAGCGATGATGCTGCCAGTGATTAGAAACATGTCCAGATGTTTTATGTTATACACATGAGGATTGGTGTTTAATCATGCGTGATTCTGCTAGGTATTTCTATATCATTAGTGTATATTAAAATGTTTATATGCTGTTCTTATCTGTTTTCTCTTGTTAAATATGTATGTGTGTACGTATGGTATGTGTGTGCGTGCGTGCGTGTGTGCGTGCGTGCGTGCGCACGTGTGCGCGTATGTGTGTATTATTGAATTTATTAACTAAAATCATTATCATTGACTTTATTCATGTCATTGACCTAACAATTATTTATATTTACTCTAGTTATGTTACTTATCTTTGTAAATAATATTATGGATGTATGGAGTGGCTTCATTTTGTTTTCTTGTATGTGTATATACTCGATTGTATTTAATTGTTTATAATCTGTATAATTTGTTATGCTCTTCTTGAATGGAGGAAAATAAAAGTCTATACATCTATCTCTATTCAATTTGAACACGATCTTCTTTTGCAACCTTTTGAAAGTTAATTCTTGAGGAATAGTATAGTTATCTTAACTCCGAAAATCGTTCTACAATGGACAATCAACAGTATCTTTGATGTCGTGTTAAATATAAACAAAATGGTGTCAAATGCATTCAAATAACTGAGCGGATGAGTAATATTTATTGATGAAAAAGATCAACGGGACGATGATGTTATTTTAATCAATACTACAATAAATTAAATGTGCTTACACACACGGCTTTTATAAAACGTGTAATTACCTCTAAATTAAGTGCGATTATATGTGCAGATTGATTCAAATTTTGAGAGCGCGTTGTAGAACTTATTTCATATATTTTTCTGAACTATTTCAAAACATTAAGTTTCCTTCTTTGTCTTCAGAGAACCATCACTGCAGCACTTTAGAATAAAAAGTTTAGGAACAAAACCGTTTAAAACATTTTATTTAGATAGTTCAGTCAAAGACCAGAAAGACTGTACAATGTGACAATAACAAAAACGATTAGTATTGTTACATCAATGTACAAAAGACTTTATTCAAGGTTTTGCAAATCAAGCCAGTACTTATTTTATAAATTTCGTAAACTTGAATAATATTGCTTATTTAAATTACAACAAGTAAGTGTGGGGACACTGCGCATGTAATTTGATTTGGTTTGCGTTACATAATAATTTCTCACAGCAATTATTATTGATAGGTATAGATAAATATGGTGGAACATCGCATGAGTGGGTGTGTGCGCTACATGTCCTTCACTGACAAATGCAACACTCATAGTATGTATAGGCTATGATGGGAGCATTGCGCATGATCGGTGAGTAGAGTGTCCTCTACATGACCATAACTCGCAGATGCAACACTCATTGGTTGGAAGAGATCAGTTTGGGATCACAGTGTATATAGTCAAGTTGTATGCTATCTACATGAACCTCACTCACAATCGTAAAACCCCTTGATAAGTGTTGATAAGTCCCGGATCCTCTGAATTATCATTTGTTTGTAAATATCAGTCAGTCAGTCAGTCAGTCAGTCAGTCAGTCAGTCAGTCAGTCAGTCAGTCAGTCAGTCAGTCAGTCAGTCAGTCAGTCAGTCAGTCAGTCAGTCAGTCNCATCATCATCATCATCATCATCATCATCATCATCATCATCATCATCATCATCATCATCATCATCATCATCATCATCATCATCATCATCATCATCATCATCATTCCCTTGAACGGTCTAGCCTTGGGGGGGAAATGAGGGACGACGATACAGAAATCATCCCCCAGTCAGTTCTGTTGTGTGCTGCTGAGAGAAATTCATCAAAATAAAGGGATGTCGACTCTTTCACATTGTCCATCAAGCTTTTCTTCTGACGGCCTCGACGTCGAACTCACTCTAGCGTGCCCTGGAGAACAATTTTGACATTTTGAGTTATAATTACTTAAGCCGGCGTCGACTCATTCATACAAGTACAATCCGGGAACCACATGTCAAAGCGGTTTGTTTAAAGGCTATAGAAATAATATAGCATTACAATTACAGCACAATATAGGTTGTATTTGAGCATGTATATATCAGTCCAATTACAGTAAAATATATGTTATGTTCTTAAATTGGTAACGTATACACAGAAACGGCATTACAGTAAGAACCACCATTTAATTTGGTCCATTATATAAGCAGACAAATAAATACGCGATTAACTTTCAAATAAGTGCCGATAATCACTGGAGTCCTTAAACAAGCTCAATTTGTGACCGTTCCTAATTAACACAATTCAAAATCTGTTGGAACATTAAGATGCCAGGACGTCTAAACACATCAATATTATTTTGATATTCAAAGTAAAATCGTTTTTACATTATTTCGCTTAAGATATGTTGAAGGCCGTCCACGCGCGGAAAATAGTGAGTCTAATGGGTTTAGCATGTATGACCATCACTAACCAATGCAACAATCCTTGGTAAGTATAGATCAATCTGGGGACACGGCGCATATAATAAAAGTTGGGTGTTTTCTACTTGATCCGCGCCAATAGCTGCAACTAGCCTTGTTAGGTAGAGATCTATCTGTGTGCATTGCGCATGCACTATGGGATGAGTGGGCGCTACCTGACCATTACGCACATATGCAATACTCGTTGGTAGGTATAACTCAGTCTGAGTGCACTTCGCATTTACCGTGAGTTGGGTGTGCATTATAAAAGAAGAGGATTAAATCAAGAATTCATCTCCTGATTTAGTTTCTGGAGTTCGATTGTTGGCCATATTAAATAATACAACAGCTTGATTTCTGCTTTGTGGGGGCAGTAGAACGTATCTACTTATCTTGAATAGTATCATATTTCAGTCTTCAGAGGCTGTAAATAGAGCTGTGTTTTTGTTTTTGTCGATGAAATATGTTATACCTAATTTGGTGTCATAAATGTATGTAGATACATCGATGATATATATATATATATTTAAAGGACCAATTAACCAAAGGATGCAACTCGTCTTTACTCAATAATACTTGAATCAGTATTTTATTATTGAGTGTAGCCGGGATATAATCTTTTGATCAGTGTGGTCCTTTCGATACATATAAACTGCAATGACCTTTCGGGAATATAAGTATCCAAAACATAAGAATAAAATAAAAAAACAATTTCAGAATAAAAATCATATCATGTGTAAAGACTAGTTAATAATTTGTTGTGATTAATAAGTTTCAATCTAGAAATTCAGCATAAGTACTAGACGAATTAGATAATTGTTGAGATAAATTTTGATAAATCGGCTTATCGGCAATTAAGACTCATGTTGTGGTATAACGCAATACAAGTAGTTGCGAATTAGTATAAATTTACATAAAACTATTTGCAACTTTTTGCTCCATCCACTTTTTTCGATCTAGGCTTTAACACCCCAACACTAAAAATAATCAAACGAGAAGCGCGTTTTCACAACAAGCATGTTGGGGTTAAATACTGAATTTTTACTATGAAATACGCAAATGTACTTAATAAGCTTGTAAATTGTTACGTGATGATATGCCGATAGCGGGTGTTACGTCTTCCCCAGTTATGCAAGGACATATATGTATGGGCGCACATATTCAATATTTGTATTCAAAAACATTTCTGAATACTGGCTGTTTTGTTTTTGCCATAATGATTACTTCAATTAGTTGTTTTCTTCTTTTGGTGTGGAATATTATTGATTGAATAATACAGGATTAAATAGAAATATGTATATAAACTATCTAATTTGATGCTAGATCTAAGTGCTAAAAGGTGTAAAATTGAAAGTCGATGGTTGGTGTATGATACTGCAAGTCTTTTTTTTTTTCAAGTTTAGACAGTTTATATTGTCTGCGTCTATTCAGAAAACGAAATTATTCTTGATTAGATTTGTTTTTATGTTGTTTTGTCAGAAAATATGTAAATTGTACTTTGGGACTATAACTTTTCATGTTTCCTAGTAAGAGTCTCTTTAAAATGTAATAATATGTGCTTTACTACCAATACACTGTTTATAGTATGTAGTGCATGTGTTATTGTCATAAATTGTGTTCAATTACACGTTGGGACGCTCCCTTGTCGTGTTTATCTGTAAGAGGCCCTATATACTGTTATGATGTTTAAGTATTAATACAATGTATGTAGAATGTAAAATATATGTTAACGGGCTTCGCATTGTATAAGTCTAATATCTAATAAGCGTGTGCAATGATGCATCTGAATTTATATAAAGTTGTATTGTATGTGTCTGGTGCTTGTGCGTGCGTGATATTGGTCTACATAAAGTACAACGCAATCAAAGTCATGATGCTTGCAATAATTAGTGAAGCCTTTGCGCAGTCCGATCCGGATTCTGAAGTGAAATAATATATCAAATCAAACAAATAATTTACACATTATTTAATCCAGCAATTTTGGACACAAATGTTCAATACAAAATAGGGATCAATCTTTTCGTAAATTAAATAACGTGTTATACCTGACTTATATATGGTTGAGAAATATAATAAATATATAATAAAAAAACCAACAATACTTTCAAAAACACTGGATCCTATGAGGATAGAAGAACAATTAGTAATAAGAATATATATAAAAAGAAATTGTTCAAACAGTGTACACATTAATAATCTTATACCCTAGCGCTTTCGCGTATCGGCGAAAGCGCTAGGGTATAAAAGTATTAATTTGTACACTGTTTAAACAATTTCTTTCTCATATATATATAATACTGTACCTTGCTGACAAATATTCTTGTCATCCGCCTTGAAACCAGCTGCGCATCTACATTTTGGGGAAGATGTTTCATGTACTCAAACGGCATTGACGATACACTCCATGTCAGTAACATCGCGTCTCTTTCGAATAGGGTTATGTGGATAAGTTGTAACCGCAGGCGTAAGAGCAGTAGGAGTCGTTATAGAACTAATTGTGGATAATGCAGTTGTGGTCTTATGAGCAGTTGTTCCAGGCTTGGAAGTGGTTGTTGTTGTCGATGCAGCTGTGGTACCTGTAACTAGTGGGTTCTAACACGCAGCTCCTTCAACGTAAACACACATTGATGATTATAATGATGTGTAGTTATCTATGTCCAATTTTTCATTATTTCAAGTCGTTACATAATAAAGATCAATTGTATCCTATACATTACAAAATACACATACAGTGAACTTGTTAATACTTCCTGTCTTATTATAACAAACCTTTTTTACAGGACTGTATAACCCCGTCAGTTTGTTCGCATACCTCGTCTTGTTGACATGTTACAGATCCGCATACTACTGAATAGACACATATAATTCTGCACTCTGGATCATTGAGGCGATTATTGCATAATAGCCTCTGGTTTAACAGTCGCCATTTTGAAGNTTGCATCCTCAGTATGTTAAATATAATTATGAATTGTTTATTTTCATGTTTGTTTTAAGGTTTGTCATTGCGTTATGCGCGCGAATCGCGTAATCAAAATCACTCGACAAAATTTTCCTCCCCTCTTACTTGGCCTCAATCACACCCCTGATATATCATCATATGGTGTCATTCACATGTTTGACAATTCTACGATCATAACACTTAGGCAAGTAGGAAAGCTAAGAGTATACGTAAGGTTTTTATTCATCAAGGTGTCAAATCTTTTGATTAATATTACTCTTCTACGATCATAACACTTAGGCAAGTAGGAAAGCTAAGAGTATACGTCAGGTTTTTATTCATCAAGGTGTCAAATCTTTTGATTATTACTCTTCTACAATCATTATACTTAGGCAAGTAGGGAAGCTAATTGTATACCAAAGGATTTGTATCCATCAAGTTGTTACATTTTGTGATAATTTCTTAGTATAACAAATAGCTGTGTGACAAGAACACTTGCATTAATACCTTTGATTGATCACCTCCTG
Organism: Dreissena rostriformis; assembly: GCA_007657795.1. NCBI lineage: Eukaryota > Metazoa > Mollusca > Bivalvia > Myida > Dreissenidae > Dreissena > Dreissena rostriformis. The sequence goes on from VMBQ01003101.1 coordinate 99,161, forward strand.
TGAGACGAAGCTTCAAGACTTTTTCACATAATATATGTGCAGTTTTGGATTGTACAGAACAGAACAGATAGTTTATTTGCGACATTAAGCACAGCTCATCGTCAAAAACAATAAAGCAATCATAAATACACATGCATCATAATGACAACACATTTTTTATGCATTTTTACAAATATATGATTTTTCGGATTGTAGAGGGAGGAGAAGGACAAGAGGACAAGGATGTTTTATTATCTGTGTATACAATGAAAATAAATGGAAACATATGCCATTACACATTGCAATATGTTGTCAAGATTTTTTGCTTGATGCATGGTTGTGTAACAATCATGATAACTTCACATAGCACATAAATTACGTCTTGCTTCCACCATTAGTATGACATACCTGATTCATTATAAATGAAAACTTAAAAGAACTGGCAGCAGAGGAAGATGCGCAAATATATTGCATGAAGGTGATTTATTGTGAGCACCATATGTCTGGAATCTGTTGACGTTCAGTGTTTCAGTTTGGTATGTATTGTCAGCTTTTAATCATTACCCCTCTAGAGGCAACAGTTTTAACCCTTTGCATGCTGGGCAATTTGTCATCTGCTAAAATGTTGTCTGCTGAATTTCTAAAATTAGCATTTTCTTCGATTTTTTTTCCAAGAATACTATCAGAATAGCAAACACGTTCTGTGGCGTCTCATCTGGATCCAAACTGTTTGCAAAGGCCTTCAAAATTCGGTTCCATCACTGAAAGAGTTAATGTGTACATGCAAATGGAATTCTTCTATGATTCATGTACGGTACGTGGAATTGACTTGGGTGTTTCATCTCCAGTTTGCATATTGAAAGGGTTAAGTCTATGTGGATGAAACTTGGTTAGAATATTTATCCAGACAATATTTAGTAGTCCAGTGTTTGTTCTGCTATGTAAAAAAGGCCGTAAACGGACCCAATCCCAAAGCAAACGGACGCGATCCAAAACCGAAATTGTAAAAAAAAATCCCTTTTTCCAAAAAACTAAAGAAGAAGTTTCTAATTATTATTATATCTCAATTTTATTTCATTAACATCTAACAAAGTATATAACTAATTTAAAAAAAAAATGGCCTGGAAAAGGCCTGATATTTGTCAATATTTGTTGATAGAAAATATCCCCATTTGGTCCATTTTGTTTATAAAAAATTCCCAAATTTGTCATTTTATCGATTTAAAAATCCCAATTTGACCAGACTCCTTATCCCAAAATGGCTGGAAATAACCCTGCAGTACAAGTTCGATTCTGGATCACATTCATCCAAAAACTAAGTCACCAGGTCAATTCTTATAAAAACATTATTACCTCTCTAGAGGTCACATTTATGACTCAATTCTATTAAACTTGAATGTTTATCGCAAAAATGTTAAGGAATTTTGAATCTAGGATATGTGTTTTCAAAAATAAGGTCACCAGGTCAAATGCTAGAACACCAACATTACCACTCTGAAAGCTATTTTTTTTATTTAATCAATCTTGATGAAACTTGGTCAGAATGTAAATCATTACAATATTAAGGCCATGTTTGAATCTCATGGGTCAAATGGGTTCAAAAACTGGGTCACCAGGGTTAGTCTTCTAATTTTGCTTGTAAAGCTGGGACTTATATTGGCATTTATGAGATATGGGCCCTTCTTCACCAACCCATTCTTGGATTTAACCCATTTATGCCTAGTGGACTCTCCCATCCTTCTAAATTGGATAAATTTATTTCCAAAATTAGGAATGTCTAGTATATATATTTCTATATTTAGAATATTTCTTACAGAAAATTTCTTTAAGCAAACAGCGCAGACCCTGATGAGACACCGCATCATGCAGCGTCTCATTTGGGTGTACGCTGTTTGCCAAGGCCTTTTTTCTAGACAATAGGCATGCATAATAAATGGGTTAACTATGAAGAATAGTCTAAGACACAATAAAAATACCTCGGAGTTTGCCTATACACAGGCTTATAATTGTGCTTATTATCATTAACATATTGTTCTTAACAAAGAATTATATAATTATAGGTGTTATAACTGCCATGTTAGACTTTACTTTTAAGTAGTTTCAGTAAATTACAGTTTTAAGAATATTTTTGTATTTACCGGTAGACTTATGTCGAAGAATCAATTGGTGAATACAGGCCCTGTTCATAAGTTAGCCTTGAATCTTGATTAAACATTGATTTATTTACTATAGACCTGTTGAAAAGTTTCAGGTGTTTTTCTGACTACCTAATTCATTTCAAATTTTAATTTAGCAAAATAAAGCTATTTTTCGGCGTAGCTGTATACGCCAGCTTTTCACCGTAGGCTGACCTTTGTAAGCGACCAATCAATTCGAATATTAAATTTCCCGCCGGTGGACCTGAAACTTTTCGCAGTAGAAAACGTCCAATCAACAAACAGATGTCGCATTTACATTTATATGTTATTCTATAGACTTTCTATTTTTGGGAAGTATAGGGTATGAAAAGGGATACTACAGTTCGTTTAGCAACGATGTTAACTGCGTATTCAGCATGAGACAATTGTATCTCTAATGATAAGGTTTGAGAGATAGTGCAGTTTCACGCTCAATTCTCGACATCAATACAGAATGTGTGTCCCTTTATATTTAGAAGAAAATTCAGCGCCAGAGCGTTTGTACTTAAAGGCTCTGTTCTCATATTTGGTAACTCCTACGATTTTGCATTCTGTGCATACATAAATTTTAGATCATATAAGTATTGTTGTTCAATAACCTAATATACTCTTTGACGAAAATATTTAAAATTGTTTTCCAAATTGACCGTTAAACACGTAAATGTTTAAAGCTTAAAACAACCGGCGTTCCAGCAATGTAATTGTTACCTCACTTTAATGCATTGCATTCCAACCCGCAAGGTATCAAGGTCAGTTTGCGGTCAGTTACAGAAAAAAAAAAAAATCGTTATATAAACGCTATCGCGTAAACTATGTGCACTTGAAGTTTATTTTGATCAGAAAGATACTAAATAAAGTTATTTGGCAATATTATTATGTTATGTCAATCATAGATTTTTAATGTGTTTTAACAATTGCATGATTAGGACCAATTTTGAATTTAATTAGAAATATTTATCCATTTAAACCAATTAATTTAGCATGAGCACGATGATTCATGATGTTATTAATAATGAAATCAAATGAGATTCGAGTGTTGCCGGCTGACCTTTATGCTTTCATTTATTTTCATGCTTTTTGTGTTTTTCTATTTTGTAAATATAGATATCTTAGTAATAATATGTAATAAAGCGAAATAAGCCACGAAATCTGGCGCTATACCCCGTAATTAATTTCCGCGTGATGCAGATAAGAACATAAAAAAGGCATTGGCTATTTTTGATCTCATACATATTACTTTTGATCGTTCATAAACACCAACCACAATCAACGCCGTATATCTTTTTTAAAGATATTTCTTGTTATACATGTGTGTGCAAGTTAAGAATTCTCATTTAAAAACATAACAGCCTTTAGGAATATGAAGGTTAAGCATCAGCTCAATGATCCAGCGGGATACATTCTCCTTTATTTTATCCCCGTGGTTACATGTTTCCATGGTTACCAACAACAGTGATGTTGCATTTTCAGGGTGAGGTCCAGTTTCCCAGTTCCAGCGATGACCAGTTAAAACACTCTTCCTCCAGCCAAGATCTAGGAATAGTAACCAAACAGGCCGCTGAGAGAGGTACATTAACCCATTACCACTTAGATACGCACTTTGACGCGTTTGTAGTCCCTTTGAAAATCAGATTAAATTGAAGACCTTTTTTTCTATATTCAAGTTTTAAAAGTTTCATTTCCAACCCTAAGGTACTGATGAGCAGCAAAAAACATGAACAGACTGCCAGTTACTCTCAGACTGATCTGGTTTTATGCTGGTTCCGCCATTTTCACATTGTTTCTGAGCGGGAAAGAGTTAAACAGCCAAGATCGAGGAATAGTAACCTAACAGGTCGCTGAGAGAGGTATATTAAACATCATAGAGAAAATGTTGAGGGTTGAGTGTCAAACTATTCTACTGTGAAGGTCCCCTAGGCATAGTGGATATAGGGTCCACCTAGAGAGCACTAGGTCATGGGTTCGATCCCCACTGTGGGAGTGTTCTTTCGATCTCCCCCAAAGACAACAAGTACTGGTTCTTAGTTCCAGAAAAGGGACTCGAGATCGTTTCAATAAGCCTTAGACTTTTGATAAAATTGAGCTTAAAAAATTAATAAGATTGAACTAAACTATTCTATCTGATATAGAGAAACTATTCTATCTGATATAGAGTTGAGTTGTACTCTGGGAAAACCGGGCTTAATGCATGTGCACACAGGCTAATAAGGGACAACAATTTTCCCCCTGGATTTTTGTTTAGATGAAAATTCCTTTAAACAAAAAATTCTGTAAAAGCAGAAAGTTTATCCCTGACTAGCCTTGTGTTGATTGCATATGCTCTTTCTGGGACGATACATTATGCACACCCTTAAGCCAGGTTTTCTCAGGGCCTGGCTCAAATGTTGAGTAATTAGAACAGAACAGAATGATCACTTTCAACACTCCAAATTTGATTTAATTTATCATATTCCATTTTTTTTGGGGGTATTATTTAGGTAAAAGAGAATGTAATAAAAGTCAAATAGTAAAAAAATCAGTAGCTCACCTATTCACCAAATAGTCTGAGCTATAGTGCTCACCCATTTGTTGGTGTAGGCATCTGCAAAATGCTCTGTAATGTAAACAATCAAGGTCTCCCTATCACTGTTTCTACCACAGATATTCAATTCAAACTTCGCACAGTCATGTATGTAGTGTCTTTGTGTGAGGTCACTGCATGACCACGTTCTGTAACTCTTACCTGCAAGTGAGCAGAATTATTCCTCTTTGTAGTCAGGGTCTTCATAAAAAGTCACGGACTATGACCTGTAACTTTGATCAGCCATTTTGGAGAATTATGCCCCTTTTGTACTTATATAGGTCAGGTAAAGGTTTGTCCAATTGAATCTTCATACATGTCCAAAGCCCATAACTCTTACCTGCATTTGAGCAGGATTTTCAGGTTAACATTTGCATGCAACAGTGCCATTTCTTTAGTTCTTCTTCATTGGCTGTCCTTTCATAATCTTTCAATCAAAATCAGTTTGTGAACATGTTTTGGTAATTTGCTTGCTGATTCTTTTGCAAATAGCGTTGTTCTTAAGATTGTCGAAAAAACGAACATCTTTCACCAAATTTTGGTGATAGACAAATCAATGAAAAACAGATTGAACTGGGAATTATTTAAAACAACGGTGGATATATATCCAAAAGAAATTCCATTTTCCGAATAGATACAGAAAATCGACTGTCCTGATAATGCAAGTTACTTGTAAAAAAATCATGAATTATGGATATCCTGAGGTAAAGTGTTGTCAATCAAAGTTCATTTAAAGACACTGTAAAAGTGCTGACCATTTTGCGAAAGAAAAAACCATTCCCAGCATCGTTCACAGGAATTGAGAGACCAAATGAAAAGAATAATGAAAAAACACGTTGTACTGCTATTGAAAAATTTGCATCCTTTAATAGGTACTTCTGAAGTTAAAAAAGTTGTTGTAAATATTTTTTATGTAAAGTTGAACGTTTTTATTTCCATGTCTTTTCTAAGAGGTTTGTCACACTGTTATGCACATCTGGTTGTCCATAATCAGTCCACAGACTTTTCCTCCCCTTGGACATCCCTGGGGTGTGATTGAATTTGGGTCAAGGTCACTGTTGTTATAATAGTGGTTGCCACTCAAACACTTCAGTTTGGACGGAGGTTTTTTTGCTTTAAGTTTGTGTGTAGGTAGCGTATATGCAGACCTTTGAAAATGTAGTTTCTTTATGGTCACATTTCTTGTTAAAATTTACAAGTTTTCAGCTTTAAGTTTACATAATTGATCACTACACAAATATAAAAAGGAATCAAAAGCACTGAAGGCACTGAAGTTGTTCGCTGTTGTCATCCTTGATTAGCTTGTGCGCATTGCACAGGCTAATCAGTGTGCACAGGCTAATCATATTTGACACACATTAAGCCCCGTTTTCCTGAAAGCAGCGAATATGTACAGATTTCAATGATAAACACTAGACTGGCCAATGTCGTCTTTCAAGCTGGTTAATACACTCACTGCAGGAAAAGAGCAGACGCTCCTAAGCCATGTAAGCATTCGTCGTCTGCAGTGCAGACAGGCAGCAGTAATCATTCCTAGCATAGTGAGTTACGGTTCTTAGCCTTGCTAAGGCTTCTAAGCACATGCTGATTTGCAAAACATGCTCTGTAACTAAAAAGCATATCCAAAGGAACTAATAAAACTTAATAATTAAACCAAAATTCATTTTCGATTTTGTGTGGTAATTTTGATAGAAAACTATCATGTGTCATGTGAGTTATTGCTGTATTTAGACTCAATAAATAATTGAAAAGTCTCAAAATACTCAAAATCAGTACTTTGATATTTGAATGATTAACACGTGATCTGCAATTGCAGTATGACATGGGTCTCCTAAACACACTGACTTTGTAAAGCTTTTTATTTTGCCACTCTCCCCACAGAAATGGTTTAAAGCATATCCTAGTTAAGATATATGGGTCAAGTGCGGTCAAAAACAAGGTCACCAGGTTGATAGGGTCAAGTGAGGGTCAAAAACAATCTAAGAAAAACTTCATTATCATTTTTGCCATGTTTTTAGTCTAGAGGACATATTTGGCAAAATCTTTGGGACACTTGGTCACAATTTTTATCCTGACAATATCTTAGAGGCTTAAAGTGAATCTGGGTCAAGAGTGGTTAAAAACTTGGTAATTATATAAAACCTTAGAAGCAAAATGTGTGAGCACTCTAGAAGCCACATTAATGACTCAATCTTGCTTACATTAACTTAAAAACATAACTGTAGAATATCTTCACGTGTTCAAGAGAGGTGAAATCTTGGTCAGAAGGTCAAATTTTAAACAAACTCAATCTTGATGATTTTTTTTCAGAATGTTTATCTTGATAATATCTAGGACAAGTTTGGAAGTGGGTCAATTAAGTTCAAACTCTAGGTCAAATCTTGGAGAAAACAAACTTAAAAATACTCTAATGTCAAGCAGATAAGACCTTGGTTCTGTGAGGTACCTAAACTTAATTTGTAAAGAGCAGATGTTTCAAAGCAAGAATGACAACATTAGAGTTGTAAAAAATGTACCCCTAAAAAAACTCTTGCTGGAAACGCCAAAATGACCTTACTGTTACCCATCAGTGATTCTGCTAAATCTTATTATGAAATATTTACGCAAATCCATAGTATGATAAGACAAATTTCAAGTAATTTAAAAGTGACTAATTTGAAAAGTTGTTGAGTATAATAACAACTACAGATATTCAATGTCAAATGTGTCGTGTTCTGAGAAAACTGGGCGAAATGCTTGTGCGTAAATTGTCATCCCAGATTAGCCCGTGCAGTCCGCACAGGCTAATCAGGGACAACAATTTCCGCTTTAATGGAATTTTTCGTTTAAATGATGTCTCTTCTTAGCAAAAATCTAGTTTAGGCGGAAAGTGTCGTCCCGGATTAGCCTGTGCGGACTGCACAGGCTAATCTGGGATGACACTTCACGCACAAGCATTTTGCCCAGTTTTCTCAGAACACGGCACAAATATGTCCTTTAGGTCAATATATCTGGTGATTGACAGAAAATGTACATTATATCAAAAACAGAAGAATAGTGGAGTGCACTGTCTTGGCACAGCTCTCGAAACATTGAAACATTTTGACTAATAAATCAAAACATATGCAGCCAAAGCATTACAACAGGTTGCCATGGTGAAAATAGGATATTGTGTCCACCATGCACCCAGATTTTGAAATTACCTTGAGAGCTTTGAAGGGACTGTCAACCACCAATGACGAAAGAAGAAAAGTTGTAAAATACCGTATTTTTTTACAATTATTAGTTTATTTTGATTAAAATATCACGTATTACATTACTTGAAAAAAGTTGTTAAGTTTTCATATTTTCAGTATATTTGTTGTTTTTTTTTACTGGGTATGTCTACCAGGTAACTACCAGTTAACTATAAATAACGCAAGTAGATTGATCATCATCGCCATGTGGTAAACCCAGGAATGCAAATTGTGCATGCGTAGTGAATTGTATATATTTTATATATAAAATGATCAATCTACTATTTTATTTATAGTATGTATATCGTTATGTCACCTTTTTTTCGCGATGTACTTTAGTAACTACAAGTAATTTAATATACCAGCCGTGATATTTTAATCAATATAAACTGATAATTGTAAAAAAATACTGTATTTTAGAACTTTTCTTTTTTGGTCATTTGTGGTTTAAACTAAAGGCATAAAAGGTCATTACCCCAGGATCAGAGGTCTGTCAGTCTAATCACAAAGGAAGACTTGCATGATTTAGGCATAATTTTTGGTGGGCTGAGTGGTTGAAGGTCGAAGGTTGAATATTGGAATCATGGGCTTTCTTAAGATTTTTTGTTTGTTGTAAATTACTGGACTAAAAACACTGGATATCGTCATTCCTATATGCTGAGTATACATGGGAAAGCCGTAGGCTTTAGGCCAACATTTTTTAATAAATTGATTTACGGGACGGGAATCAACAAGTTTAAACTTTTATTTTTATTTTTGTTGTCGACTCTGTGATTTTTGTTCTTTTATTTTTATTTTTATTTCGACCCCCCGACCCTATTTTTCTAAAATAAATCCCGTAAATCAATTTATTAAAAAATGTTGGCCTTACAGAAAATAATGTTAAAATATGATAGCATAAAATTGAGGCCGAGTTAAAAAGCCAGGTGGGTCTCACCAGGCACTTTGTCGTTATGACCCTTGAACTATATATATCCCTTTGTAAATTTTTAAACTGCGTTTTTGTGCTGAGCGTATCTCAAAAACTAAAAAAAAATCATAGGTAGTCTTAAGTCTTACTAAGATAGTTATAGAGTTATTGCCCTGTGCTATTTTTATGCCCCGAAGGTGGGAATAAAGTGATCGCACTGTCCGTCTGTCCGTCTGAAATTCCGTCAAACTTTGCGTTTAGGTTTCGAAAAATGTTGAAAAACACTGTGTTTAACTTTACACAAATGTTGAAAAGGGGGGCATATGTCATCCTATGATGACAGCTCTTGTTTGTATTTAAATTTTGCCTAGAGAATATCTTTAAAACTGAAAGGGGTATCAACTTGAAACTTATTAATAGGTACGTAGACCTTAACAAGGGGATTGGCAATATGCACAAGTACCAAAAAGTCATGACATCTGGATCAAAGGTCTGTCAGTCTAATCACGAAGGAAGACTTGTATGATTGAGCCATGATTTTTGGTGGGCTGAGTGATTGAAGGTTGAATATTTTAATAAGTGGTTCTCTGTAGATTTTTGTGTGTGTTGTAAATTGACGGATCCCGGAAAAGCACAAGTTGAGAATAACCCACTAATGACTCCGGTACAAACAACGCTGGTCTGTTATATCAACCAATGATAGCTTACTTTAAAGCATAACAGTTGATACGGCGTGTGATTTTGAAAGGATTATAAATGGGTCAGCTTTATTTGTACCAGCAGATTAGTGGGTTTTTCCAAAAAGTAGTTTTTTTCTTCCGGGAAACATATCTAACTGGGCCAAACTTGGTCAGTTAAGATAATTTAATTTTTTGTAGCTTGGTTTTTTCACAATTCTTCAAACAGCATTTTTATCTATAAAAGATTTAATATGTTGTCCCCAGAAAGTAGTGCAAATGTTTGTTCTTGTTGTTATCATGCATATGTTCTTGTCAGAAACTACTGGAAATAGTTCTAATTCTTTTGTGTGTGCATGTTTGAAAAATTTCAAAATATAACACTTACAGTTAAATAAACTATACATTATAAAAAACACACACACCAATTTACATTTGGTATGTTAAAAAAACCTACAATAATTTACATTTAGTGAGTTCTATCTTTTATTTGTCTACCATGGTATATTGCATCGATCAATACAATCTTTATGTACCCTGTGGAATTGTCCTACATTTTCTTTGGCAAATAATATTCCATCGTTTTGAAGTCCATTTGATTGAGGCAATTTCTGATAATTTGACATGCCATCAGCTCAAGATGCTATATCAAGATGTAATTTAATATTTGTGATTTTCTGGAAATGCTACAGGAAATTGCTGTAGAGGATGTTATTTCAGCTATTGAAGATGCATATTCGTATTTTAAATTGCCAATATGTTTGAGAATTGATTTGAATTGCTCACAAGTCATTATTTAAAAGGGTCCAGTTGCGTCATTCGTATATACATGAACTTGATGAAATTTTTATTCAGCAATAAACTTTATTGATTGTAGCTATTAAATCACCTATACATTTGTGTTGTTCTACCTTGTTACAAAGATAATAGAATGTATTTCTGTGCAAATTAATGTCTGTTATATACCAAACAATTGTTTAGGCTGTAAATTTTGACCCCTTAGGTCTTTATTTTTGAAAACTTGGTAAGTAAGTAATTTGTAGCAGTCATCCAAAAAAGACTGAATAACGTAATTTTATCTGGACAATAATTCAGTCTTTATCAATAATATTTATTATCAGCTGATAATCAAAGACAATTTAAAAATCATTTAGTTACGCCCCTAATGGTAGTGTCAGGGTGAGGATCAATCTTGGTTATTAGAATATAAGGTCAAAAAGTCAACTTCAAACTGATTAAAACTAATGTCAAGCATAAACTGTGGCTATTGATTGTAAAACATGGATGGTTTGGTAATAGATGCCTATCAATTATAGAACATGGATGGTTTGTTAATAAATGCCTATCAGTAATAGAACATGGATGGTTTGTTAATGGATGCTTATCAATTACAGAACATGGATGGTTTGTTAATGGATGCCTATCAATTACAGAACATGGATGGTTTGTTAATGGATGCCTATCAATTATAGAACATGGATGGTTTGTGAATAGATGCCTATCAATAATAGAACATGGATGGTTTGTTAATAGATGCCATTCAATTATAGAACATGGATGGTTTGTTAATAGATGCCTATCACTTATAGAACATGGATGGGTTGTTAAAAGATGCCTATCAATTATAGAACATGGATGGTTTGTTAAAAGATGCCTATCAATTACAGAACATGGATGGTTTGTTAATTAATGCCTATCAATTATAGAACATGGATGGTTTGTGAATAGATGCCTATCAATTATAGAACATGGATTGTTTGTTAATAGATGCCTATCAATTGTAGAACATGGATGGTTTGTTAATAGATGCCTATCAATTAAAGAACATGGATGGTTTGGTAAAAGATGCCTATCAATTATAGAACATGGATGGTTTGTTAATAGATGCATATCAATTATAGAACATGGATGGTTTGTTAATAGATGTTATCAATTATAGAACATGGATGGTTTGTTAATAGATGCCTATCAATTATAGAACATGGATGGTTTGTTAATAGCTGCCTATCTATTGTAGAACATGGATGGTTTGTTAAGAGATGCCTATCAATTGTAGAACATGGATGGTTTGTTAATAGGTGCCTATCAATTGTAGAACATGGATGGTTTGTTAATAGAAGCCTATCAATTATAGAACATAGATGGTTTGTTAATAGATGCCTATCAATTGTAGAACATGGAGAGTTTGTTAATAGATGCCTATCAATTATAGAACATGGATGGTTTGTTAATAGATGCATATCAATTATAGAACATGGATGGTTTGTTAATAGATACCTATCAATTGTAGAACATGGATGGTTTGTTAATAGATACTTATCAATTATAGAACATGGATGGTTTGTTAATAGATGCCTATCAATTGTAAAACATGGATGGTTTGTTTATAGATGCCTATCAATTACAGAACATGGATGGTTTGTTAATAGATGCCTATCAATTGTAGAACATGGATGGTTTGTTTATAGATGCCTATCAATTATAGAACATGGATGGTTTGTTAATAGATGCCTTTCAATTGTAGAACATGGATGGTTTGTTAATAGATGCCTATCAATTATAGAACATGGATGGTTTGTTAATAGATGCCTATCAATTATTTATAAATTGGACAATTAGCAGACCTAACTTCTTTCAGATGATCACCATCATGACATCTTTTTAGCAAGGATGCAATGTGGTTATAGTTTACCTTAGATTTTTTGTCTTTCCCATGAAAAGCATTGGCCCTTGGGTCATATTTTAGATTGTGTGACCGACTTTGTGTTTTCGAGAACATGTACGGTAATGGTAAATTCTAAATACTAAGTGGGCTTTCTAGGAGTCTCCTGCCTTGGGTTATAATTATTGTGTTTCTATGTTTGACGCTCGACCAAAGTTCTAACCAATATCTCCAGTGTTGCCTTATTTACAGTTTCTTATAAATGTCATTGACATTAATGTATGATATTGTCTATATCTAAATCAAGGATGCTTATCTGATTATTTTACTAATATTTTAGGCACCCATTATTGTAATAACATTTTGTCTGGCATGTTTTTTTTGGTGCCCAGATGTGGAGATACATTTGCATCTCATTTGATGTATGTTGTATATTTTTTTGCCCGCCTTCGAAGAAGAAGGGGTATATTGTTTTGCTGGATGTCGGTCAGTCTGTCCGTCGGTCCGTCTATCGGTCGGTCTGTGTGTATGCCGGTGGACCAGTTCGTTTCCGATCAATAACTTGTGAATGGATTAACCGATGGGCTTGATACTTCACATGTGCATTGGCCTTGAACAGTAGATGACCCCTAATGAAATTGGGGTCACAAGGTCAAAGGTCAAGGTCACTATCATAATAAGTGTGAAAATCGTTATAGATAAATAACTCGTCAACCAATTGACAGATTGACTAGATACTTTACATGTGCATTGGCCTTGGACAGAAGATGACCCCTATTGAAATTAGGGTAACTAGGTCAGAGGTCAAGGTCACTGTCACAATAAGTGTGAAAATCAAGGCCCTGTTTAGGGGGCATATGTCTCCGACTGCAGAACTCTTGTTTATGTGCTTTTATAAGAGTATAATATAGCAACAAGGTACCAATGACAATTATTGTTTTGCATAAAATAACAGGGTCCATTCTAACGACCCATACCGTTTGCCAAATAACATGGTATTCTTCCCACTGGGATAAAAGAGTTCCCAAATCAAAGTCATAAATAACTGCTATGATTGTAAAAATTAATGCAAATGAAACTTAAATATAAAAATCCACCATTATAAAACCAGTTTATTTAATTCATTTATTTTTGTTTAAAATTTCACAATTGTAAGATTTTACAATACAAATTTCTCACTTTGATGGGTACTCCTTTTCCAAATCAATGGAAAAGAAATTTGACACTGCAGTGATGTTCAAGATATGTTAAGACAACACAATTTAAGCAAATGCATGGCAACAACATCTATCATCCTATCATCTAGAATCAGAATATTTTCTTTCAGTTCTTTCTAGACAGTAATTTGGACCAGAAATGTTTCACATTCCCATATAACTTAAGGCTCGTCTAATGATGTTAAAGGAATAGACAGGGAAATCTCTGATTGTAATTCAGAATTAATTGGCTCAGGTCTTCTGGATTAACTACGACTGACACTTTTCTCTATGGACATGCATTTGTTTTTATGTTATTATTGTATTGGGATTTCACATTGAACAATTTAGTGTCAAGATAAGTGGTATGTCTCACAGTGACCTTACATCAGTCAAATATTTCCTTGAAGAGTCCTTTTGTACTTAGACCAGAATTTGTTCAATATTTGGTATCTTTGTTCCAACAACCAGATAACACTTACAGTTTAGTGCATTATACATTATAAAACACTACAACAATTTACATTTGTTATGTTACAAAAAAAACAACAAGAACAATAATTTACATATAGTGAGTTCTATCTTTTTTTTTATCTACCATGGTAAATGGCATCAATCAATACAATCTTATAATTGTGTGCAGTGGAATTGTCATACATTTTCTGGGGCAAATAATATTCCATCATTCTGAAGTGCATTTGATTGAGGCAATTGCTGATAACTTGACACACAATCAATTCAAGATGCTATATCAAGATGTTATTTAATATTTGTGATTTTCTGGAATGCTACAAGAAATTGATGTTTAAGAAAGGATGTTATTTCAGCATGATCAGCTATTGGAGAGGAATTTTTAAACTTTCCAATATGTTTGCGAATGGATTTCAATTGCTCACAAATCATTATTTAAATGCATCCAGTTGCTTTATCGTGGATACTTGATGACATTTTGATTCGGTTATAACTGTATTGATTGTATCTATTAAATAAGCTATGAGGAAAATAGTCCTAAAATGTATTGCTGTGAACATGAGCGTCTGTTATATTCCAAACAATTCTTTAATTCTTAATTCTTAAGAACCTGTTGACATCTTAGTTCTATATTTTTTTGAAAACTTGGTTGGTCAGTAAATAGTAGCAGTCATCCAAAAAAGACTGAATAACATGAAATTGTATAGGGACAATAATTCAGTCTTCATCAATAATGTTTATTATCAGCTGAGAATCAAAGACGATTTACACCCCTAATGGTCATGTCAAGTTGAAGATCAATCGTGGATAGGACCTAAGGTCAAAAAGTCAACTTCAAACTGATTTAAAGTCAACTTCAAACTGATTAAAAGTCATAACTTCAAACTGATTAAAGCTAATGCCAAGCATAAACTGTGGCTATTGATCGTAGAACATGGATGGTTTGTTAATAGATTGTACAATTAGTAGACCTACTTCCTTGGGGATGATCATAATCGTGACATTTTTTTATCCCCCGCCACAGGCGGAGGGATATTGTTTTGGCGTTGTCCGTCCGTCCGTCCGTCCAGGTGTCTGTCCGTCCGGCACTTTTGTGTCCGGAGCCATATCTTGGAAGTAATTTGGGGGAATTCATTGAAACTTGGTACGAGTATATATATGGATAAGACGATGATGCACGCCAAATGGCATTGTACACCATCTGTTAATAACGGAGTTATGGCCCTTTGTATCTTGAAAAAATGCTTTTTACTATAGGCACTTTTGTGTCCGGAGCCATATCTTGGAAGTGCTTTGGCGGATTTCATTGAAACTTGGTATGAGTATATATATGGATAAGTGGATGATGCACACCAAATGGCATTGTACACCATCTGTTAATAATGGAGTAATGGCCCCTTGTATCTCAGTATGTTCATCCGTCCGATTTGCACCCATCCTTAAACAAAATATATGTTGCGGGGATATCAATTCTACGAATTTGCTTGTTTTAGCAAGGATTTGATGTGGTTGTAGTTGTACAAGATATGTTAAGAAAAACACAATTTAAGCAAATGCATGGCATTAACATTTATCATCTAATCAACTAGAATCAAAATATTTTCTCCCAGTTCTTTCTAGGCAGTAATTTGGACCGGAAATGTTTAACATTCCCAAATAACTTTAGGCTTGTCTAATGCCGTTATAGGAAGAGACAGGGAAATCTCTGATTGTTCTGATCAGAATTAATTGGATTGATGTAGAGGATGTTATTTCAGCTTTATCAGCTATTGAAGATGCATATATTTGTATTTTAAATTGCCAATATGTTTGAGAATTGATTTGAATTGCTCACAAGTCATTATTTAAATGCATCCAGTTGCGTCATTCGTATAAACATGTACATGTACTTGATGATTTTTTTATTCAGCAATAAACTTTAATCAGTACCATTGGATTTAACCAGATGCTGTGTAGCCGACCAGCCATTCTAGAACAGACCCCTTGACAGAATGCAACAGAATGATAATGGCCTCATACATATATTTCTCACCGTTTGAATATCATAGGCACGAGTGAAATACATTAATTAATTATTATATTATAAAAATAACATATCATTGAAAATACAAACATTTTTTTATATCTACAAATATTGATTTATTCAAAACATCTTTTTGTGTATATACCAAAAATCTGGTCGTTGAAACAAAGATACCAAACATTGAACAAATTCTGGTCTGACAAACAAAAGCACTCTTCAAGGAAATATTTGTGTTTTGTAAGGTCACAGACATACCACTTAACCTGACACTAAATTGTTCAATGTGAAATCCCAATACAATAATAACATAAAAACAAATCCATGTCCATAGAGAAAAGTGTCAGTCATAGTTAATCCAGAAGACCTGAGCCAATTAATTCTGATCAGAACAATCAGAGATATCCCTGTCTCTTCCGGTAACAGCATTAGACAAGCCTAAAGTTATTTGGGAATGTGAAACATTTCCCGTCCAAATTACTGCCTAGAAATTAAGAACTTGGCGAAAATATTGTGATTCTAGATGTTAGGATGATAAATGTTGTTGCCATGCATTTGCTTAAATTGTGTTTTTTTAACATATCTTGTACATCACTGCAGTGTAAAATTTCTTTCCCATTGCTTTGGAAAAGAGTTCCCATCAAAATGAGAAATTTGTATTGTAAAATCTTACAATTGTGAAAATTTTAAGAAAACAAATTGATTTAAATAATCTGATTTTTATACGTAAATTTTATTTGCATTAATTTTTACAATCATAGCAGTAATTTATTACTCTTATTAAAGCAATAAAACAAACATACAACTGTATACATCAAATGAGACTCGAATATATCTCCACATCTGGGCACCAAAAAACCATGCGTGCAAAATGTTACTACACAAATGGGTGCCTAAAATATTAGTAAAATAATCAGATAAGAATCCTTGGTTTAGTACTGGAAGATATCATACATTTCTTTTCATGGCATTCATAAGAAACTTTAAATAAGGCAACACTAGAGATATTGATTAGAACTTTGATCAAGCGTCAAGCGTGGAAATAAAATAATTATTACTGGAGGCAGGACACTGCTTAAGGACGCCCAATTAGTATTTAGAATTTACCATTACCGTACATTTTCTTGAAAACACAAAAGTCGGTCACACAATCTAACATATGACCCAAGGGCCAATGCTTTTCATAGGAAAGGCACACAATCTACGATAAACTAACCACATTGCGTCCTTGCTAAAAAAGATGTCAAGGTGATGCTCATTGCCAAGGAAGTAGGCCTAATAATTGTCCAATTTTTAAATAATTGATAGGCATCTATTTTATTCTAACACGGCATGTGCCAAATTTTATATAAACAAAGAAGAAAATCGTCTATGGGTTATTCTGCAATAATTATGGGCGGAGCTTATACACTGAAAGCACGCGTTGTAACTTAAAACAAAACATGCCAATACATTTTCCACCAGAGTAATAATCGGGTATTTTATGAATGAAAGTCACGTGACAAAATACTAGGCTACGAAAACAAATGCGTGATAAGTTGTTGTTGTTCTTATTTAAGCAAATCGAAGAAATGACACGTTTTTTTCCCGTCCAGTTTGGCTGTTATTGAGGGCGGAGATCTGATCGACAGAACAGCCGAAAGTTATTTTTATGGGCTGAACTTCACACAAAATAGTACACAAGAAAAATAAGATGCATTGTAAAAATCTTGAGGAAAAAAACGTGTTGGAATCGAAATAATTTGTGTATGTTATAGTTTGTTGTCGAATAACCCACGGCAGGAAGTTTAGATGCGTGGTTTCAAATCACTCGTGCTTTGCGCTCGTTATTCGACAACAAACTATAATGTAAGCAAATTATTTCTTAAACAAACCATCAATGTTCTTCAATCCTTAGCCACAGTTTTCGCTTGGCATTAGTTTGAATCAGTTTGAAGTTTACTTTTTGACCTTTAGGGGTGTAACTATTTTAAAATGATTTTTGAACCGTCTTTGATTCTCAGCTAATAATAAACATTATTGATGAAGACTGAATTATTGTCTAGATAAAACTTAACCTTATTCAGTCTTTTTTGGATGACTGCTACTAATTACTTACTTACCAAGGTTTTAAAATTATAGACCTAAGGGGTCAAAAGTTACAGCCTAAACAATTGTTTGGTATATAACAGACACTCATTTGCACAGATGCATTGTATGACTATTTTCTTCGTCACAGGGTTGAACAATGCAAACTCATAGCTGAGTTAACCCATTTATGCCTAGCTTCTAGAAAAAAGGCTTTGGCAAACAGCGTAGACCCAGATGAGACGCCGCATGATGCTGCGTCTCATCAGGGTCTGCGCTGTTTGCTTAAAGGTTTTTCTGTAAGAAATATTCTAAATATAGAAATAAATGTACTAGACATCCCTAATTTTGGAAATAAATTGATCCAATTTAGAAGGATGGGAGAGTCCACTAGGCATAAATGGGTTAATAGCAACAATTATTTCAGTTATTTCCGAATCAAAATGTATCCAAGAATGAAGCAACTGGATGCATTTAAATAATGACTTCTTCGCAATTCAAATCCATTTGCAAACATATTGNTCATGGCATTCATAAGAAACTTTAAATAAGGCAACACTAGAGATATTGATTAGAACTTTGATCAAGCGTCAAGCGTGGAAATAAAATAATTATTACTGGAGGCAGGACACTGCTTAAGGACGCCCAATTAGTATTTAGAATTTACCATTACCGTACATTTTCTTGAAAACACAAAAGTGGGTCACACAATCTAACAAATGACCCAAGGGCCAATGCTTTTCATAGGAAAGGCTCACAATCTACGAGAAACTAACCACGTTGCGTCCTTGCTAAAAAAGAAGTCAAGATGATGCTCATTGCCAAGGAAGTAGGCCTAATAATTGTCCAATTTTTAAATAATTGATAGGCATCTATTATTTTAACACGGCACGTGTCAAATTTCATATAAACAAAGAAGAAAATCGTCTATGGGTTATTCTGCAATAATTATGGGCGGAGCTTATACACTGAAAGCACGCGCTGTAACTAAACAAAACATGCCAATACATTCTCCACCAGAGTAATAATCGGTTATTTTATGAATGAAAGTCATGTGACAAAATACTAGGCTATGAAAACAAATGCGTAATAAGTTGTTGTTGTTCTTATTTAAGCAAATCGAAGAAATGACATGTTTTTTTCCCGTCCAGTTTGGCTGTTGTTGAGGGCGGAGATCTGATCGACAGAACAGCCGAAAGTTATTTTTATGGGCGGAACTTCACATAAAATAGTACACAAGAAAAATAAGAAACATTGTATAAATCTTCAGTAAAAAAACGTGTTGGAATCGAAAAAATTCGTGTATGTTATAGTTTGTTGTTGAATAACCCACGGCCGGAAGTTTAGAGTGTGGTTTCAAATCACTCGTGCTTTGCGCTCGTTATTCGACAACAAACTATAACGTAAGCAAATTATTTCTTAAACAAACCATCAATGTTCTTCAATCCTTAGCCACAGTGTTCGCTTGGCATTAGTTTGAATCAGTTTGAAGTTTACTTTTTGACCTTTAGGGGTGTAACTATTATAAAATGATTTTTGAACCGTCTTTGATTCTCAGCTAATAATAAACATTATTGATGAAGACTGAATTATTGTCTAGATAAAACTTTACTTTATACAGTCTTTTTTGGATGACTGCTACTTATTACTTACTTACCAAGGTTTTAAAATTATAGACCTAAGGGGTCAAAAGTTAAAGCCTATACAATTGTTTGGTATATAACAGACACTAATTTGCACAGCTATGCATTGAATGACTATTTTCTTCGTCACATGCAGGGTTGAACAATGCAAACTAATAGCTGAATTAACCCATTTATGCCTAGCGTCTAGAAAAAAGGCTTTGGCAAACAGCGTAGACCCAGATGAGACGCCGCATGATGCGGCGTCTCATCAGGGTCTGCGCTGTTTGCTTAAAGGTTTTTCTGTAAGAAATATTCTAAATATAGAAATAAATATACTAGACATCCCTAATTTTGGAAATAAATTGATCCAATTTAGAAGGATGGGAGAGTCCACTAGGCATAAATCGGTTAATAGCAACAATTATTTCAGTTATTTCCGAATCAAAATGTATCTAAGAATGAAGCAACTGGATGCATTTGAATAATGACTTCTTCGCAATTCAAATCCATTTGCAAACATATTGGACATTTACAAATACAAGTATGAATCTTCAATTGCCGATCATGCTGAAATAACATCCTCTCTACATCAATTTCCTGTAGTATTTCCAGAAAATCACAATATTTAATTACATCTTGATATAGCATCTTGAATTATTGGCATGCCAAGTTATCAGAAATTTCCTCAATCAAATGGACTTCAGAATGATGGAATATTATTTGCCCCAGAAAATGTATGAAAATTCCACTGCACACAATAAGATTGTATTGATTGATGCAATTTACCTTAATTGGTAGACAAAAAACGATAGAACTCACTAAATGTTAATTATATATATATATGACAAGAAAATATGCATAATAATAACAATAATAAACATTTGCACCATTTTGGAGAAAACATATTAACAATTTTATAACTAAAATTACTGTTTGAAGAATTGTGAAAAAACAAGCAAAAAGAAATAAAATTATCTACTGACCAAGTTTGGTCCAGCAATTTACAACGCACAAACAATCTACAGAAAGACACTTATAACAATATTCAACCTTCGACCCCTCAGGCCAGCAAAAGTCATTCCTTAATCATGCAAGTCTTCGGCCTTCCTGATTAGACTGAATTAAATTTGGTGCATGGTGGACACAATTTCCGATTTATTAACACCATGGCAAACTGTTGTTATGCTTTGCTGCATAGGTTTTCGTTTATTAGAAAAAATGTTTTAATGTTTCGAGAGCTGTCCCAATTAAGACAGTACACTCCACTTTTCTTCTGTTTTCAGACACCTGATATATTGACCACAAGGACATATTTGAAGTTGAATATCTGTAGTTGTTACATACTCAACAACGTTTCTAATTGGTACTTTTAAATCTTATTTTTTTTAAAACTGAATCAACAACATTTCCTGATAGTTTTGCAATTGAAATTTGTCATATCTAACTATCGATTCGCATAAATATTTCATAATAAGATTTAGCAGAATCACATATCCGTTTCAGATTGTACTTATATTTTGCCTGGATCATATTTTAAAAACTAAATGAGGCATCAACTTGAAACTTAATGAGAAGGTCTAAGATCTCATTTATACGAGATATGCAGTGCACAAGTACCATTACTCCTGCTACCATAATATTTATAGTTATCGTCCTTTGTTAAAAATATTTTACCTCAGTTTTGTTTTGAGCATTTATCAAAACCTAAAGAGATATCAAATTTAGACTAATTAATAGGTAGTAAGATCTGAGTTAAAGGGATGTGCAACACATACGAACCATAACTCTTTCCTTTTTAAAGAGTTATCCCCCTTTTCAATTTAAATTTGTGTACTTAAATTTTGTCTGGATTATATCTTGAAAGCTAAATGAGGTATCATCTTGAAACTAATAAGGTAGATAGATCTCATTATGTGGATGTGCCTTGCACAAGAACTGGAACTCTTGCTGTCATAATTAAAGAGTTACTGCTCTTTGTGTTTTTGTGTATTTAAATTTTGTCCAGAGATATCTTTACAACTGAAAGGGGTATCAACTTCAAAACTTAATAGGTATGTAGATTTTATTGAGGGAATGTGCAGTGCCTAAGAGCCATAACTCTTGCTTACATATTTTTAGAGTTATTATATCCCCACAAACGAAGTTTAGGGAGGTATATAGGAGTGAGCTTGTCTGTCGGTCTGTCTGTCGGTCTGTCTGTATTACTGTATAAGTGAATATTTCCGCGTGTCGAAAAGTTAGCGAATTCAAAATAACGGGCATTTCGCGTGCGGAAATGTTAGCGAATCATCCGTATCAGAAGGAAATACAAAATATTTCAAGTTGTAAAAATTGCAATTTATTGCTGGTTACATTCAATCCGATTATGATTGGTTGTCCGATACTTACCATTAGTTTAAACAGTTTAAAGCGATTGACGGATTATAACTGACAACATTTTAACATTGTTAGTGTTGTGAAATATTTGTTTATGTTAAGGATAAATTGATCTTGTTCTATGTTTACTGTTTTACTGATTTGTGATCGCACTAATCTTGTGAAATAAAATGAAGCATTGTTTGTTATGTGTTTTTCTTTGTCAAAAATTGCTGTTTGCTGGTAGTTGTTCATTTGCATTATAAGAATGTATAAGGCAATTGCGAGATACAGGTGTTGTTGTTAACACCTCCATTGTAATGAGTGTTGCGATCGGTATAAAGGGAAATACATGTAGCTATTAGCAAGGCCTGTTCTCCGATAACAATAATCCTATTGCTATCAAGCGATAAGCTGTGAAAACATGTTTTCCTACCGAGGCTTGATAGTAAGTCAAACATAATAATAAATATACTTTGTTCTCAACTTGTTTTTATATATTTTTCCAAACACTTATAATCGCAATTATTCTTAATCGATCACAAAGTATATTTTTATCATTAACCGGTGTCAAGATTTAATTTCTAACACGATGGAATACAGTAATTATCTTTACCGGGTGTCACCGTAAATTTCTACCTCAAGGGCGGCGCAATTTTGGCTGGCAGAAAATTTAGCGAATTTATTGCGTTCGCGAAATTCGCAAATATTTCCACTTCGCTAACTTTACCACTTATACAGTAATTTGCTCTCTAATTCAAGTAGTTTCATCCGTTCTTCACCAAACTAGGTCAGAAGTTGTATCTAGTCTAGGTCAAGTCGAATATTGGTCATGCGGGGTCAAAAACTAGGTCACGGTGTCACTTAGTGCGTTTTAAATTTTTGTGAAGACAAAATGCAAAATATTCTATGTCAATGCGGCATGTGGGGGTATTCGTCACGTGTGACAAAGCTCTAGTTGCTATTTGTTAATTTTTGGTCTAAAACTTTTGATAAAATAAATACCACATAATGATTGTCCACATTCACTCATTAAAAATATATCGGGTGGCATTTTGCAAGGGCATCCATGTAAGATGGACCAATTTCTTGTTTTTTGACAGTTAAACAAAAACACACACCAAAAAAACACACAATTAATATAACCAACAATTTATCCAATTCTAGTAGATTAAGTTTGTCTATAAATTATCTTGCATAAATATTAGGAATGCGCTAGTTAAAATATAACGTCTGAAACCTTTTTGCTCTATTAAGTTTGTCTTCCAAATTTGGGCTAATGGCCATAATTAAGAGAAATAATGGATGTCTGTGGCTATAAATGGCTTTAAAAAGGGCCATTGAAAGATCTTGTGTAGTAGCATGATTGGCAGGATTCATGGCCTCTTGTCATCAGATAACAGTTCTGATTACTTAATTGTGATGCACAGCATATGCTACATTAGATTGAGAAGGAACTATGATGGGTTGCAGGCATGGAACTGCCAAGAGTGTGTGTAATTCAGAGTTTATTTATAGGTCATTGCTGAGAGTCTTCACACTACATAATGTGCAGACCTGCCCCTGTGATCTTTTGAGCCAAAGTAGGTCAAATTTACCCTGACTGCCCCGGGTATTTGCCAAAGGAATAATTTTGATCCGAAAATGACCAGTGCATGGTTGCCAATAAGACCATTATGTGCACTGGTAGAATGGAATGGAACTGCCAAGCTATTATGCTCTTGTGCAGTTATATAGGCTTAGTTATGCAAACTTGAGTGTGCCAAATGCCATCAGTGGGGTGGGACATTAGTAAGTCACAGTTGAAATGAGCCATGTGAAAAGTGGGTTTAATGAATGTGCGTAAAGTGTTGTCCCAGATTAGCCGGTGCAGTCCGCACAGGGTAATCAGGGATGACACTTTCCGCTTTTATGCCATTTTTTGTAAAGGCTTATCTGGGACAACACTTTGCGCACATGCATTTAACCTCCTTTTCACAGAGCGAGGCTTGAACGTATAGTTACATGCCCCCCGCCTTGGGTATCTTGTTGTGGGAGGCATATTGTAATATTGTGATTTTCCTGTCTCTATGTCCTTCCTTCTGTACATCCATCTTTACAAGTTAAAAAGATTTTACCAGAATTAATNTTTTGGCTGGCAGAAAATTTAGCGAATTTATTGCGTTCGCGAAATTCGCAAATATTTCCACTTTGCTAACTTTACCACTTATACAGTAATTTGCTCTCTAATTCAAGTAGTTTCATCCGTTCTTCACCAAACTAGGTCAGAAGTTGTATCTAGTCTAGGTCAAGTCGAATATTGGTCATGCGGGGTCAAAAACTAGGTCACGGTGTCACTTAGTGCGTTTTAAATTTTTGTGAAGACAAAATGCAAAATATTCTATGTCAATGCGGCATGTGGGGGTATTCGTCACGTGTGACAAAGCTCTAGTTGCTATTTGTTAATTTTTGGTCTAAAACTTTTGATAAAATAAATACCACATAATGATTGTCCACATTCACTCATTAAAAATATATCGGGTGGCATTTTGCAAGGGCATCCATGTAAGATGGACCAATTTCTTGTTTTTTGACAGTTAAACAAAAACACACACCAAAAAAACACACAATTAATATAACCAACAATTTATCCAATTCTAGTAGATTAAGTTTGTCTATAAATTATCTTGCATAAATATTAGGAATGCGCTAGTTAAAATATAACGTCTGAAACCTTTTTGCTCTATTAAGTTTGTCTTCCAAATTTGGGCTAATGGCCATAATTAAGAGAAATAATGGATGTCTGTGGCTATAAATGGCTTTAAAAAGGGCCATTGAAAGATCTTGGGTAGAAGCATGATTGGCAGGATTCATTGCCTCTTGTCATCAGATAACAGTTCTGATTACTTAATTGTGATGCACAGCATATGCTACATTAGCCCTTTGAATGCTGGGAAATTTGTCGTCTGCTAAAATGTTGTCTGCTGAATTTGTAAAATTAGCATTTTCTTCGATTTTTTTTTTAAGACCACTATCCGAATAGCAAACAGTTTGGATCCTGATGAGACGCCACGTTTTGTGGCGTCTCATCTGGATCCAAACTGTTTGCAAAGGCCTTCAAAATCCGGTTCCAGCGCTAAAAGGGTTAGATTGAGAAGGAACTATGATGGGTTGCAGGCATGGAACTGCCAAGAGTGCGTGTAATTCAGAGTTTATTTATAGGTCAATGCTGAGAGTCTTCACACTACGTAATGTGCAGACCTGCCCCTGTGATCTTTTGAGCCAAAGTAGGTCAAATTTACCCCGACTGCCCCGGGTATTTGCCAAAGGAATAATTTTTATCCGAAAATGACCAGTGCATGGTTGCCAATAAGACCATAATGTGCACCGGTAGAATGGAATGGAACTGCCAAGCTATAATGCTCTTGTGCAGTTAATTATATAGGCTTAGTTATGCAAACTTGAGTGTGCCAAATGCCATCATTGGGGTGGGACGTTAGTAAGTCACAGTTGAAATGAGCCATGTGAAAAGTGGGTTTAATGAATGTTCGTAAAGTGTTGTCCCAGATTAGCCTGTGCAGTCCGCACAGGGACATCAGGGATGACACTTTCCGCTTTTATGCCATTTTTTGTAAAGGCTTATCTGGGACAACATTTTGCGCACATGCATTTAACCTCCTTTTCACAGAGCAAGGCTTGAACGTATAGTTACATGCCCCCCGCCTTGGGTATCTTGTTGTGGGAGGCATATTGTAATATTGTGATTTTCCTGTCTCTATGTCCTTCCTTCTGTACATCCATCTTTACAAGTTAAAAAGATTTTACCAGAATTTTTTTTTACAGTTGTCTGATTCCTACTCAATTTTCTTTACTGACCATGCATTCACTATCTGTGCACTTAACCTAATTCAAACCATCCATATGTGCCTGGTTAAGTATATTTTTACTGTTTTGTTAAGCACCCAGACTGTTTGCTACATCTCTTAGTAATATATTTACTTACACATTNACCATTCACTATCTGTGCACTAAACCTAATTCAAACCATCCATATGTGCCTGGTTAAGTATATTTTTACTGTTTTGCTAAGCACCAAGACTGTTTGCTACATCTCTTAGTAATATATTTTTGTTATTAAATCTTAAATACAGCTACCAAAATCAAAATGTTGTAAGAAATATGCGATACTTAAAAATATTATTAACGCAATAAATGTAACATTTTACCCTTCATTAAAATAGCTTCTGTTACTGTATTAACAGTTTGACCTTGACTTTGGCTTAGAAATGCGATAATCAGCAACACCCATGGGCGTGTGTGATTATCACAGATTCTTGTTTGTAACTT
>VMBQ01003102.1:0-36043 GCA_007657795.1 Dreissena rostriformis
GGTAATGTTATTTTGCAATTTTAAGCATATTGATGGAAATTCAAATTTTCTGGTTTCCACCACGAAATTGGTCCTTGGCCGATAAGACGTTCCAAAGAATTTAGCCCGTATGACAGTTTAGGCAATAAATGGGCTGAATTGGAATCTTTAGTTTACATTCACCAGACGGATATAGTAGCAATAACAGAAGTACATGTATTCCCCAAGACGGGTGACAGAGTTGATGTTTCGAGTTACTTACTGGAGGGTTTTCAGCAATTTGTCAATCCTAAATATTGTGTTAGTGGAAATAGAGGTGCAATTTTATTCATTAGAAACGGTATTGAGGGAGGAAGTTATATAAATCTGAACAATATTAACTGTAAAGAAAGTTGCTGGTGTGAAGTGAGAACTGACAATCAAAAACTTTTATTTGGTCTAGTGTACAGATCACCAAATTCTGACCAAGAAAACAACGTACAATTAAATGAATTAATGAGTGCGATTGACCAAGAAAAACATCTTAAGAAGATCATAATGGGTGACTTCAATTATAGAGATATTAATTGGGATCAATGGATGTCATCAGCTCCTGAGACCTGTAGTAGTCATGAGTTTATTGAGGCAGCCAGGGACAGTTTTTTGTTTCAACATGTAAATTTCTACACAAGATATAGAAACTCTCAACAACCGAGTGTACTGGATTTGGTGTTCTCAACTGATGAGTTATTAATTAATAACTTACAACACTATTCTCCTATAGGTAAAAGTGACCACGTTGTGTTATCATTCATTATTGACTGTAACTCTAGAGTAAATTACCAGGCCAAAGAAAACTTCTTATATGATAAAGGAGACTATGATGCAATCACCACAGAGTTGTTAAATGTCCAGTGGGAGGATGAATTTTTTGAAAAATCTTTAAATGAAAAATGGATTTATTTAAGGGACAAGATACATACCTGTATGGATAAATATATCCCTAAGAAAAAAGTTATAATTGGAACATCTAAAAAGAATAGACCTATATGGATGACAAAGAATGCACTTAAGGCTATCAAAAAGAAACACCGTTCTTGGCAAAAGTATATGAAAACAAGAGAACATACTCTTTTCCAATACTACAGTAGAGATAGAAATGCTGCTACTCGTGAATGTAGAAGAGCACAGGCTGATTTTGAACAAAAGATATCACAAGAAAATAACCCAAAGGCCTTTTTTAAGTACGCAAACTCAAAAAGAAAAGTCGATGTTGGAATAGCAAAATTGAAGAGAACTGACAATTTATTAGCAGAAGATGACAGTAAAAAGTCTGAGGTGTTAAATGCTTTCTTTAAAAGTGTTTTTGTACAAGAAGATGTTGAAAATGTTCCAAATCCTAGTAACAGGAGTAATGGACAGACAATTAGTGATGTGAACATTGATGAAGAAAAAGTTCTGAAATTACTTGAAAAATTAAATCCTGTGAAATCTTCGGGTCCGGATCTATTACATCCAAGAGTACTAAGAGAGACTAAAACTGCTATAGTTGTACCCTTATCAATTATTTTTAAACAATCCTATCTAGAGGGTGAAGTTGTTGATGACTGGAAAAATGCCCATGTTAAAGCCTTATTTAAAAAGGGCTCAAGAGAAGATGCTTCTAATTACCGTCCTATTAGCTTGACTTGTATTCCATGCAAAATGATGGAAAAACTAATCCGAGACCACATTGTTAGCTATATGATTAACAATAAGTTGTTTTCAGACATTCAGTATGGTTTTCGATCCCTTCGTTCATGTGCTTTGCAGTTGCTTGAAGTTATGGAGACTTGGACTAAATGGTTGGATGATGGAAAAAGCTTTGATTGCATATATTTTGACTTTAGTAAAGCATTCGATACCGTACCTCATGCTAGACTGATCAAGAAACTTATATCCTATGGAATTGATGGGAAAATGCTAAGTTGGGTAAAATCCTTTTTGAATAATAGAAAGCAGAGAGTCGTTGTGAATAAGGATATGTCAGAATGGAGTGAAGTTACCAGTGGCGTACCTCAAGGAAGCGTACTCGGGCCAACACTTTTTTTGATATACATCAATGACATTGACGACATGATTGAAAGCACTATCCGACTGTTCGCTGATGATACAAAGTTGTTCAGCTCAACTGAAGTGCCCTTGGACAATGACCAAATCCAGAGAGATACTGATAGACTTTCCCAGTGGAGTGATACATGGTTATTAAAGTTCAATACCGCGAAATGTAGTACTCTTCATTATGGTATACATAACCCAAATATTACTTATTTGTTAGGAGAAGGACCTGATAAAACAGAAATACCTAATAATACTCAAGAATGTGACCTTGGAATACTCTTTTCTACTGACTTGAAATTTTGTGAGAATATTAATAAATGTATTAACAAAGCAAACGGTATGATTGGGCTTGTGAAAAGAACTTTTCATCACATAAATACAAAACAATTTAGAAAACTCTATAAGGGCTTGATAAGACCTCATCTTGAATATGGAAACTTAATATGGCACCCTAGATTTATAAAGGATATTGAAAGTATAGAGCGGGTACAAAAGAGAGCAACCAAGCTAGTCCATTGTGTGAAACATTTACCGTACCCAGAAAGATTAAAAGTTTTGAAGATTCCAACATTAGCATATCGTCGTTTTCGTGGGGACATGATTGAGGTGTATAAGCTGTTACATGGCAAAGAAGATATTGAGTACACTAAGTTTTTTGATCTTAATCCTAATACAACAAGAGGACACTCACTTAAACTTAAGAAAAAGTCTTTTAAGAAAGATGTCAGGAAACACTTCTTCTCCCAGAGGGTAATCACACCATGGAACCTTTTAACAGATGAAATCGTCACTGCACCGTCACTGAATACTTTTAAAAACCGATTGGACATATTTATGAAAGACCAATTTTACACAGTAATACCGGATAGAACCTGGGTCCCTGACCATGAGGGGGCTATTAGAGGCTGAGCCAGCCTGCGGCCCTAACCGGATATGTATGTATGTATGTTTGTATTATTTGAGTAAAACATGATTATTTTCTTCATAAAATCATGCATGATCCAGAGAGCAACAGTAATTTTTTGTAATGTAATACAGCGTTTAAATTTGATTATGGATATTTGTTTTTAAAGCAGTTTGTGTTTTAGGTGAACAGATACAGTACTCCATGAATCACCAGGAAAAGGACCTGACTACTTTGCAAAGATGTATCTTGGGTGAAAGAAGTGATGATCACTTGGTCAACAGATTTTTCATCTGCTTGTAAGAACTTATGAAATGCATATAGTGACTGTTATAATTCTTACCCCTTTAAATGATTCTAAGTAACTCCGGTTTTACTAAAACATATGCATCGGAACACACTAAAAGTACAAATATTAACACTATTTTTAGTTTGAATGTTAAGTTAATTTTAATAAGAAGTTTTAATTAAGAATTTTGATGTGTACTGTAGGGAATCCATTTAAGACAAAGATTTCATAACATATCTAAATAAATCAAGAAACTTGTACATGCTAAAGTTTGGTGTATCCTGATGATTACCAGCCATTAGAGTTTCAATCATGACTGTCAGTTTCGTGTTATTCCAAATTATTTTAAGATACATTAGTAGGATTACATTTTTGCACTGATACTTTGTTATGTTCATTTTTTATTTACAGACATGTTGATGTGGACTCAGTCAAAGAATTTGCTGTAACCGTGTACGTCTCTTCACTATGTGGACATAAAGCACTACAGCTTGTTGGAGATTAAGATCACCATGTACTGTTTTAATGGAGAACATCTGTGAATATTTATTTCTAACAATGGAAAATTCAATTCTTACCTGAAATATAAATTAGAAAACATTTTCATGTACATGCTGGAATTTTATTTGAAGTGTAAAACTAAAATAATTGAGAATAATTAATTGTAAACATAAACACAGTTTTATTATAGTAATAATTGTATAAACTTAAGAGAAATCAGTGTTTAAGTGATGTATTTAATTAAGTGTTTCACCTATTTAAAACCTAAACTATGTTTTTTTATGTTGATTGTAATGGGTAATCAAAATAACAATAAGCTGTCTTGTCCACAGATTTAGGCTTTTTTTTAAGTATGTCAATATAAGCCTTAAATTTCTAGATTTTAACCTCAAACTAGAATTTTTGAATGGATAAAAACAACAGAAAAATATTAGTACCCATGAGGGTCCTTTAATTATTTTGCCTTTAGCACTCGGCCATCCTGAATATTATATTTTAGCATTCATTTTATACTTGATATATGTGATCCATGTAAAATAGCAAAATTTAACAGAAAGAACAGAATCATTAAAAATTATGCAATCATTACTCTTTATAATTTTATCCATTAAACATGATGATTACTCATAAAATAGCTGTATTTTCAGTTTGAGTCTACATCATTAGTGGCATTTTGCTCCCTGATTTACAGTATTCTTTTTTATTTGTATCTGTGACTTAAATTTGGAAAATGGTAATTTTTACTATCTGTGCACAATTCTCTTTGATCTTTCTTCTTACTTTTGTGATCAATGGAATGCCTAATACCATTTTAATAGTAAATGAGATTACGATAAGTACTTGTTAAACAATACGGCCGTAAAATTTGCAAAGCCCTCTTTATTGTATCTCAAATTGTGAAAAGCAATTCTGTGAGTTTTATGTTTTCTACCATTTAATTACTTTTTTTAGTTATAATGCCTTACTTACTTTAAGTAAATGTAATTTGTGTAAGTTTTAAATGCATTAACATGTTCAAATAAAAAAAAAACATATGAAAATATACATTTGTTTGTGTTGTGTAGTACATTTGCTCCCATGGCAACCAATTTATATAAATGATACCATTGTTATTTTTCTACATTTTGAACACCAAATTAACTCAAAATATTCACATGGATGTACTTTTCAATAATGTCATAAATTATAAAACAATATAAATACACAAGTCATAATTAAAGAGATTGTTTTTTTATAAACTGAATTTATTAGTTTTTATTTTTTTCTGAAAATAATGACTATTTCCAAAAATATTTCAGTCATGATGTTGGTAAAGCAATCTATGCATGTTAACTAAAGGTCCATTTTAATAGGGAACAAAACATATATTTACCTACTTTAAGATAATTGCAGGCAGTTGGCAAAAAAAGTTGATCTGAATCAAACACAACTTTCATGGAACAATGAAAATTATCACAGAAAATCAAAATAGTGTTTCCGCTTAGATATCAACTAATAACTAAAAATCTATTATTGTTGTTCATTTGAAACATGATGATTTTCAAGCCTTTATAAATATGGTAAAAAGATGTTGAGTTGTGATATCATAATTTGGATCTACCACCACTGGATAAAATCTGCAGAGAACGAACGTTTATGAAACGGGGCCAATATCCTGAAGGGATTTCTTCAAGCAAAAAACAGCAATCCCAAAAAAATATTATTAAAACTGTCTGGAGGAAAAACAACAGTTTCAAATACTCGCAAGCCATAACAAAAAGCAGCTACACCGAAACAGGCTATCAATAAAATTCCTATTGAAAATAAAATGTTGGTGATCCAGATAGCCAATTTCGTATACGAAACTAACATTTACAGTGCCTTTACATTAGATATGTATCGCTACATGTACCAGAACATGCCAATGCGAGGTTGTTTTAGACTTACTGGGCGGAGAAAACGGTATTCCTTGACATGTGCGTTGTTCAAGAAGTTGTCCGTGTATAAGGACCATGTCCGTGCTCAATAACAATCGTCAAAACCAATCGAAACTCAACTTTACCTTGAAAATAACGCCATGAGCAATCGAGTTATCCATTTTTTGTCAACCAAAATGCGTCCACATGAACAACTGGTACTTAAACAGTGCTAATTAGTGTGAAAACAGTGATTTTAATTTTTGCCGTGTTTAATGACAATTGACGGTTCAGGAAATCGCGAAATATTCCATGAATACTCTCCACACTCAGACCAACCAGAGGAAAACGGTTGATACTCGCTGAAACCTCTTCCGACTGGCCCTATGATAGGCGTCATCCGATTAAAAACAGGTAAGTAATAAGGTAGATGTATCTGTTTGAAGACTCAATTTCTGCCTCTTAGCGAGGCATCGGCGGCCATTGTTTCTCAATTCTGACCACGTGATTCCCCGCATTGACCAGCAACATGAACGCATTGCTGGAAATCTCATTTGGTCATCAATCGGTGCTCATTTCGAAGGCAGCCGCTATCATAATTGATTTCAACAATAACTGTGCATTCAGTTTTAATGAAAACCATTCGTCGTCAAGCCAATACGTAACACAGCGGACCAGAACACGATGAATGCAAAACGTCTTCCTGTGACTGATGCTTGAGAGTGACAATTAAACATCTCATGTGGAGGAGTTAAATCTCTTAATAAGATTAATGAGGTGATGTCAGATAAGTAAAGAGCAAAGTTGTTGATTATTCATGTGAGCAACGAATTCCTGTATAAAATGAAATTGAACTTTGGAATTAACAACTCCTCCATAAACAATGCCGCATTCATTTTCATGCAGGTTAAAGTGATATAGTTGGCAACTTGACTTGGAAGTTATAATGCACAGCTGCTAACTTTTGTCATGTTGAAAATGGTGTGTGTGTTAGTCTTTTGTCGCACTGTTTTGCGATTGGTCACTTTCCAAAAATAAAGGACTGCATATTATAAGTTAATATAACAAGCTTTCTCTGCTGCTGGTACAGAGGAAATTTCACTGTATTCACATTAAGAAACTATTTAACTGCATTTAATGACTCATATCACCAGTAAATATCGGTATCTCTTATCTCGATATTCTTAGACACAAATGAAATAATGATACCTAAAATTAAGATGGAAAATGCATTAAGAGTTCAGGTTTCAAGCATTATTAATGGCTACATAA
Source organism: Dreissena rostriformis (assembly GCA_007657795.1). Lineage (NCBI taxonomy): Eukaryota > Metazoa > Mollusca > Bivalvia > Myida > Dreissenidae > Dreissena > Dreissena rostriformis. The sequence continues at coordinate 6,920 of VMBQ01003102.1, forward strand.
ACATATTATTACAATGCAAATATTAACTCTGTGCTGCAATAAATGATTTGCCTTCATTATAATGTTTAATTATTGATTATATGACTAATACAAAGAATCCTATTAATTTCTCGCCTCTTCTTTAGCCTGGCTAAACTACTAATGTTACCTCATACATTAACAAACATCAACAAATGTAGTGTATTTGCTCGATGTTGTTTAAATAATTCATTGAAAGTCAACTGTTTATTCGTGCATAATTGGTGAATATTGTTTTCAGCATGCTTCAATCTCCAAAGGGGCAATACGTCTTCCGGAATATGACAATATAATGCAGTTGAAATAACAACAACAGAACACACAAAATAGGGCACTAACGTGTGCTAAATAAGTGGGTGTTGATAAAGATAAACATGCATAAATGCCTCATGAGTCACAATGATTACTTGAATTACTTACCACAGCTTTTCTCACCTCATGCAATCCGTCCGATCTTTAAATCAACAATCAGCAAAGTGAGTGGTTTCTCAAGCCATTTGTTTCCACCAAAACGACGAAGCATTAGGACTGGATCTATTGGATGATAATAAGATAAAACGATCTATATTGTTACCTCATATCTGGAAGAAATAATCTTCTAATCAATATATATTTGACATGCAAGTGGAGTGAAGCCGAAATCAATGTTGTAACAATAAATCTTCTGAAAAAGATCTTATTTCAGAAAAAAATAATGCTGTAAAGCCCCATTAACACTCAAAATCAACGAATATTTCGTAAAATAAAGTTTACCCATAAAAATTAAGTGTTCCTTGTAGCAGTATACACAATCTTAACGCTAGATGTGGTCTGGTAAGATATATTTAACGAGATACTTTGTGGGACAATATATTCAACACATGTTCATGTACAAATTTAGTGTTCTTGTGTCCTTGTGAATAGATATCGTTGCGGGAAATTAAAATGGAATATATTACGCCACAAAAATAAAAACTAGCATTTTGTATCTCGTTAAATCTGTGTTGCCAGATCACATCTGGCGTTGAAAATTTGGATATCGATAAAATAAGAAAGTTATGAGACTGATCTGGACTGAGAATTGTCTAGATTTGAAAAAAAAGGTCGGAATTTATCAGTTCATAATCTTTGATCGTTTAGTTATTACTCTTGGGATCATCGAATTCATGCGTATTTATTCCTGAATCAGTGTTTCAAACGTGTGGACAATACAATACGTTTTTTTAACATGTGTTTGTTCATATTTAATTGAAAATGCTATATATTGTTTAACATGCAATATAATAAATTGTGTCTTTTTTGTTATTCCTTTTGGCATTTTCTAAGGCAAATAGTGCATTAAACATGTTTACTGGTTTTGGAAATGTATGTTTCCAAAGTCGCCTGGAAAAGGACCAAGTTTATATAAATCAAGCGACACAAACCATCTCATGTATAGTTCCAGTAACCCGGAGATCTGAACTAAATAGTACAACCCTAATTGGGGGTGACTTTAACCTTGGGGACATAAGTTGGAAAAACTAAAACTGTAGACTCTAATGCTTCACACTCAGAAGAATGTAACAAAATTTTAGCCTTTGCAGATACTCATTTATTAAACCAAATAGTTAATGAACCAACAAGACTATCTGATACCACCAAGAAATGACTTGATCTGTTTTTCTTGTCTAATCCTTCTTTAGCCGAAACAGTTAAGGTCATACCAGGTTTTAGTGATCACTGAATCCCTTTTGTTGATATTTTATCTTCTGCTAGAATAAATCGGAAAGAGAAACGGAAAATGCTTCTGTTTGACAAGGCTAACTGGTCCGAAATAAAAACTGGTTTAATAAATTTTATAAATGTAAACAATATTAATGATATGAATGTCCAAAAGCTTTGGGACAATTTTAAAGTCTGTCTGAACACACTTATTGAAAACTGTTTCTGGCAAGCAGCAGCTACCATGGCTGAATTCCGACATTAAAAAGCTAATGAAAAGACGTGACCGGATTTATAGCAAAATGCAAAAGACTAAAAATTACACTTTACTTCCAAAAATCAAGAAGATCAGATCACTAATACAAAAGAAAAGTCGTAACTCGTATAGGGACTATATGAACAACATAATATGTGATAAAACGGAACATAAACATGGGACAACTAAACGTTTTGGGGGGTTCATAAAAAGCTTCAAAAATGACTCATGTGGTGTAGCACCTCTGAGGGATGATTGGGTTAATGGTTAATGGAAAATTTCAAAGGGCCATAACACTGTAAAAAATCATCCGACCAAAACTGGCTGATAATATGCACATTTCCTCTTGGTAGTGAAGCTTCCCATAAAGTTTCATTGAATTCCGGTCATTAGTTGCTGAGAAATAGCCCGGACAAGAATTGCACTATATGTACAGTTAATGGAAATTTTCAAAGGGCCATAGCTCTGTGAAAAATCATCCGATCAAAACCCGCTGATAATATGCACATCTCCTCTTGGTAGTGAAGCTTCCCATAAAGTTTCATTGAATTCCAGTCATTAGTTGCTGAGAAATAGCCCGGACAAGAATTGCACTATATGTACAGTTAATGGAAAATTTCAAAGGGCCATAACTCTGTGAAAAATCATCCGACCAGAACCGGCTGATAATATGCACATCTCCTCTTGGTAGTGAAGCTTCCCATAAAGTTTCATTGAATTCCGGTCATTAGTTGCTGAGAAATAGCCCGGACAAGAATTGCACTATATGTACAGTTAATGGAAAATTTCAAAGGGCCATAACTCTGTGAAAAATCATCCGACCAGAACCGGCTGATAATATGCACATCTCCTCTTGGTAGTGAAGCTTCCCATAAAGTTTCATTGAATTCCGGTCATTAGTTGCTGAGAAATAGCCCGGACAAGAATTGCACTATATGTACAGTTAATGGAAAATTTCAAAGGGCCATAACTCTGTGAAAAATCATCCGACCAGAACCGGCTGATAATATGCACATCTCCTCTTGGTAGTGAAGCTTCCCATAAAGTTTCATTGAATTCCGGTCATTAGTTGCTGAGAAATAGCCCGGACAAGAATTGCACTATATGTACAGTTAATGGAAAATTTCAAAGGGCCATAACTCTGTGAAAAATCATCCGACCAGAACCGGCTGATAATATGCACATCTCCTCTTGGTAGTGAAGCTTCCCATAAAGTTTCATTGAATTCCGGTCATTAGTTGCTGAGAAATAGCCCGGACAAGAATTGCACTATATGTACAGTTAATGGAAAATTTCAAAGGGCCATAACTCTGTGAAAAATCATCCGACCAGAACCCGCTGATAATATGCACATCTCCTCTTGGTAGTGAAGCTTCCCATAAAGTTTCATTGAATTCCGGTCATTAGTTGCTGAGAAATAGCCCGGACAAGAATTGCACTATATGTACAGTTAATGGAAAATTTCAAAGGGCCATAACTCTGTGAAAAATCATCCGACCAGAACCGGCTGATAATATGCACATCTCCTCTTGGTAGTGAAGCTTCCCATAAAGTTTCATTGAATTCCGGTCATTAGTTGCTGAGAAATAGCCCGGACAAGAATTGCACTATATGTACAGTTAATGGAAAATTTCAAAGGGCCATAACTCTGTGAAAAATCATCCGACCAGAACCGGCTGATAATATGCACATCTCCTCTTGGTAGTGAAGCTTCCCATAAAGTTTCATTGAATTCCGGTCATTAGTTGCTGAGAAATAGCCCGGACAAGAATTGCACTATATGTACAGTTAATGGAAAATTTCAAAGGGCCATAACTCTGTGAAAAATCATCCGACCAGAACCGGCTGATAATATGCACATCTCCTCTTGGTAGTGAAGCTTCCCATAAAGTTTCATTGAATTCCAGTCATTAGTTTCCGGACGGACACACGCACGCACGGACGGACAGACGAAGCGGCGACTATATGCACCCCCCAAAAATGTTGTGGAAGCATAAAAACATAGCAACTTTATATAAGTGAACAATCTCTATCTTGGTTTATGCGCTGCTAGAACTATATATATACAGTACAGCAAACACATTTTGTTCAAATTAATTTAACGATTTATACACTGATGTAAGCCTAGATTCGAATGATCATTGACAAGTTTATATATAAGTCTATTTAACAGAATTACTGTTTGCAGTTTCATAACGGAACATTGTTATTGATGATTATATTCAATCAACTGGTCGTATGACACTTATCAAAATTAACTGAATAATTCATACCTAAAATGTTTAGCACTCTTTACTTTCCTAGCAATGATTTTAGCATATGTGCATAAGACATGCAAAATGAAAAGATGTACAATGCAAAGGTAATAAATCGACTTGTAACTAAATCTTACAAGCAACATGTTTTAAACTTAATACAAAATTTTAAACGGCTGAGTCATCGCTATCAGATGTTTGGATGGGTGGGGTAAGTCCAGTGTGTAATGTGACCTGAACGTTACGGTTAATACTGACTGCTGGGAAATAAACACCACACAGATTTGAAAACGCAATCGGCCCTTGTGACTTCCCATTCGCGAAATAGCTAAGCGTTTTGTGATGTAAATCAAGCAACACACCGATGACACACGACACCCGAATCCCGCCCTCTGTGCGGTTTACGTGCTTGTTTATGTGCAGAAACCAACTACGCTTGTAGTCGATATACATGGACCAACCTTTTTCATCTTTGCCTGAAAGTAGAGAAAAACTAAATAAGGTATCATTCATGCTATCCTAAATGCATACCTTACAATCTAAGCATAATAAATCTTATGGTTCATTATTCATACACATATTTCTTCATGTTCGCAAACAAATATTTTTTATCTACGACTGTAACACTATTCCACCGTTTTTTCCAGAGCTGAGATTCGACCTTGTGGATCTTTTAAATCTCTTGACAGTCCACTAACTCAACTGATGAACAATAACATTTACTTAGCCGAAACACTATTCAGCCATTTACGGTGTTGAAAATTTGGTGACATTGCAATTCAATGTCTTCTTAAAGCTCTGAAAAAATATGATACACTCAATGTTTGTATTGATGCTGAATGTGTCGTCCCAGTGTTGATTTTAACTGACAGCCAACAACTTTATGCTTGACCTAACAGACATTTGTTTACCAAATGAAAGATATGTTGTCAATTATGTTTATTCCCAGTCCAACTCACTAGTTTTGGGTATAGATGATCAGAAAGTAGCTGCATCGAGCAAGCATGGCTTCATGTGTGTGCTTAACCCTTATTGAATGCATTAAGAAGTGGACAAAACAAAATTCAGGTATGTTTGTCAATTTTTATACTTCAATATAGCTCTTTATTCCATTATGATTTGTGTTTACATATGAAGAACGATGGGAGATAGAACATGTTTGTGATGGCAGACATGAAGGTACCAGTTCAATATCCTAACATTGTGCTGTGTTTTGAAAACGCTGAATATCACACATCTGATCTCAGATCAATTAATAACCCTTGTGTGGTCTGATAAAGATAATATAGGTACATATCAGATGTACAAGGGAAACTAAACATATAAAATATATCATGAACATTTGTTAATTGACTTTCTGCGTATTTTACAGAGTTTCCAACACACAAATGCAAACACATTTACATACAAAAGCTCAAGACGAAATTTGTAACAGGCCATAAGAAAAACTTGTTAAGAAAATGTATAATCATATTAAATAACTATGATTATACAACAAATTGTGTAGGGAGAAATTGTCTTGTTAGCATTGTGACGTTAATTAATATAATATAGTATTAATATTACATTAAAGAATTGTACTTATATAACATAAAGTAGGAAAATGTTCTGAGAATTTAGAATTCAGTTTTAGTTCGGCTGTTTTCGAAGAAAACCAGAGGTATTGTCATAGCCAGCTCGTCCTTTCGAATCGCCGTCGTACAAAAACTTTTACATTGGCCATAACTTTTGCAATATTAAAGATAGCAACTTCATATTTGGCATGCATGTGTATCTCATGGAGCTGCACATTTTGAGTGGTGAAAGGTCAAGGTCATCCTTCAAGGTTAAAAGTCACTTTTTTTTATTTGTTCATGTGTATCTCATCGACTTGCACATTTTGAGTGGTGAAAAGGTCAAGGTCAATGATGGCCTTCAAAGTCAAAGGTCAAAAAAACGAAATCCAAGCACCCACAGCCGAGCGATGGCATCTGCTTTGCGGTGCTCTTCTTTGCTTCGTATTCACGTGTAGAAGGCATTGCCAGAGAATAACAAACCATAAAGTGTGCTTCTCACATGTTTACCTAGCATAACATCCTTGGTCACATCAAAGCGTGCAATGCCAATGGCCGGATCTGCATTGTTCTCATATCTGTCGATGGTCACTTCCCAGTAGTGGACTCCCCTTGAGAATCCTGTGCTGCCCAGTATTACGCGATGTTCAAAGCTGTCACATGTTGCCGTAAGATTGTCATTGGAGGTTATGATGTCGGGATGAGCAGTAGCTGAACCCAGGCTAAACCACGCCACTGAAACAGATATGGGGAGTTATGTTATTTCTAAATTCTATAATAGGCTAGCAATAACAGAATGGCAATGTCACCAACCTACATGTAACCTTGGAAACCACAATCAACAGCCTTTAACAGCGGCACAGAGAAACAGTTAATACTGTCAGTTAAATGGTTTGCGCCACAATCCCCTTTTTATACGCCCGTTTTTTTGAAAGCGGGACGTATTATAGTTTCACCCTTGGCGGGCAAGCGGGCGGTGGCGGCGTCCACAGCAGTGTCCGCTCTATAATTCAAATAGTTTTCATCCGATCTTCACCATAATTGGTCAGAAATTGTATCTAGACAATGTCAAGGTTAAATTTGAACACGAGTCATGCCGGGTCAAAAACTAGGTCACTTAATGCATTTCAAGCATTTAGCATGGTGTCCAAAACCTTCAAACGGGCGTATCTTGAGACAGTTTGGCACTCTTGTTTTAAGTGAAATATAATATACTGGAAAGCCTTCTAATGTGAAATTAAAGCGACAGTGATATGCGAACCAACATAAATTGAAACAATCACTATCTTTAAATAACACCTGATAATAGCAATCGTAAACAACCAAAACAAGAGAATGAAAATGGGTCAAACATCTGCAACTTGATTATCGTTTGCAATGATTAAATGTTCTCTCTTTATGGACATCATGCTACAGATTTGCAACTATTTAAATTCATTTTATTAAGCTAGGATACTTTAAACAAAGGCACTGAATAGTTAATGTAAAACAATTTTAAAGGCAGCACACTAATGATCAAGTTCCTTTAAGGGATCCTAATTATTAATATGAAACCGTATTGCCAGCAGCTGAGGCAATTGCCATCTTGAAAATTCTCCCCATACATTAGATCATGACAATAGATCAAAAGAGTCTCATGTTTCAAGGGTTGAAAGGCAATGTTCTGATGTATCAAACACTTTTGTCTGATAAATTATCATAAAACACAATACAAGAAGTGTATGACATGAGATTATGCCATAAGAGTTCAATCAACAGATGGCCCTTTGGTAACTATGATAATGAAAGGTGCAGGCAAAATGTGTCGAATAAACTGAAAAGCATTTTGACCTGATGACAACATTAATTTGATAGTAAAAATATATGCTTAAATTAAAATTGGTAGCACATTTAATAGTAATGAAATAAAAAAAAGCTGTTAGCTCACAAACTTTAATAATAATGATAATAATAATAATAAGTAAGTTATAATACTAATTATGTGATTATTTAGCTTTTATAATAATGCATAAAACAATAGTTTTAATAAGGAAATCATTAAAATATAGTCAACTGTTTATGTTATTACAATATTTAACAATCCTGTGGCATGAGAGGCAGACAATTAGGTAAACTAATTCAAGCAACAATGAAACATGTCGACAATCTGATGCTACCAATATCTTGTGTGAACCATGTTTACAATAAACTGGAATTATGTAGTCCTGATAACTATCAATATATTAAGTTTCAATATTGCTTAGATTGAGCAATACACATTTGCAACAAATCACATGACCTTGCAGCTTTTTACCACAATTATCATCCATGATTCATTATGTCTATATTTAAGCTTCAAAATGTGAGGACACAGTTTTGTATCATTGGTATGTGTTAAACAAAGAACTACTAACATATTATAACATAACCTTTAAACTTTTCAATGATCATGATTTTGATGATCATGTTTAATCATTCATTGACGACACAAACTTAAACGTCAAACATAAAAACCTCACTAAGCAACAGAAATAAAGCAGCGGCATACATATACTTATGCTGTCCATACTAATATGGATTGGTGCCAAACTGATTACAATACAAAAATGGGAGCAATAAAAGACACGAGTTCAAAGCTAATGATGAATAATTACTGGTACAATCTCTTTGCTCAAAGACAGGCAAAATTTCCTGTAGCAGTGGCCATGTAAGGACACTTACGAGATCAGGAAAGTCTTAAATGGAACTGATCCCTGTTGTACACAGGTCCTTAAATATTGTTATCAATACACACATTGTGTTTTTAGTGAACCGTGCTCTGGAAAAAAACAAGCGTAATGCATGTGCGTAAAGTGTCATCCCAGATTAGCCTGTGCAGTCCTTTGTATACGATAGCGTTTTTTATGATCTTCTGCATTTGTAACTTCAGTATGACTGTTTATTCCTACGCTTTTTATCATGAAAGCATGGCAATAATGCCTTAAGAATACATACGAGTAGCTTGTAAATAACTGTTTAAGAAACATTTGACACTACATTCAATATCGTCATATCTCACACTTTTGAGACTAAATTGTTCTAACAAATAGCCTTGAACAGTCACTGGTATGAAAAATCGCACCTCTCCAAACAAAAATAATACAACTAAAGTGCCAAACATAAATAAGAGGAAAACAAAACAATATTAGTATGTGATGACATGATTGCTACAAAGTTGTTTACCTATAGTAATGTCCATTTCTTCAGATGTCTGTGGATATATAAATGGCCAATATTATTAACATGCATACAAGAAGATAAATCAGGATTCATTTAAGAATTGAATTTAATTTCAATTAATTTGTATGGGTTTATGCATAAATCAAACGTAATTTTCCACAGATTTCATACATTGATAAATTGCAGAAAACATAGTTTTCAATTCTTATAATAACAAGGTTATGTGTATAAAAGCTGCAACTATTTGAAACTTTAAGGGCCACAACAGACTTTAATAATCATCTTGTTTCACTTTCGGTTATATCTTCGTGAAATGGCACAACGTTTTTTGCGCAAAACAATAACATCATTTTACTACTGACGAACGAAAAGCAGCGTCGTTCAGAATGTGCAATGCCATGGCATCATTTATTGATGAAAAAGTTGTACGGCCATGAATAGTAATGGGTAAATTTGATTACTTAATGGTTCATCAGATAATGAAACACATGTTGCATAAGCTTATTATTCAGAATGCAGCGTTTATGTGAACATGTCGTTACATTTTTATTTTTAGTATTTTATTAACAACAACCACTACTTACAATAATACATTTTATTGAATGATAATATGCATAACAATTATAAAATGAAATATGAACAAATGTTTTCAGTTTTGTAAATATTAATCTCTTAATAAGTAACAGATTGTTTTTCTAAATTTTATGACCGACTTTGACTAAACTTTAAAATTTACAACAAATGTACAAGTCTAGACTGATTAAATGCAATGTACTAAGCCAACTCAATCGTATAGGCGAGGGAAAAAGCAATAAAGATTAAGTTAAAAAGCTGGTAAACCACATTAACCATCTTATTTTGATCAAGAACTCATATCAATATAATTAGCACAAAGGTTTTTACTTCATGAAAATGCTGACTTAGCAGAGTTACCAATTGAGCCAAGAAAAGAAATGTTGAATATTTAATGACCATTTTACTTATAGTTGATTTAATGTAGCAACTGTAATGAACTTGGAATATATTACTTTGTTATATAAATACTTAATCAGTCTATTAAATACTGATTCAATTAACCTTGGATATAAGGATTCTATTATCGCAAAAAGCATTTGCCATTTTTCTAATAAATTTGAATAAATAAATAATTGTGATTTTAATAAACTTTGCATAATATGCATTATTATTATTTCGTGCTAATACAGGTTGAAAACAGCAAAAACTATTGCAGTTATTGTAATAATGCAATTTAAACAATATAATACAATGTATTTTGATCATATTAAACAATAAAAGTACCAAACTGTATTCTACATTGTAATCAAATGAACAAAACTATTCATGCAAAACATCATGCTCAAATATAACAGGGACCAACATTTACACGAGTGCACAATTGAAAAACCTCATCATTTCACATTTATTTTTTATTTCATGCAAACAAAATTTATATTGTGTTTTGCATTTTCGAAATGCATCTTAAAAACATCCAAAAATGCATAATGACACTGCCAATGTTCATAGTATTGACTCATTACATTTATCTACAGGCAATATTTTCAATGTCCAACTAAGACTGATTTTTCTTGGAATTTCTAGACATAAGGTGCAAGAGATGTCAGCTCAAACTTTCACAACAAGTAATAAAGACCATAGACAGGTATAAATTTAATAAAACTTATTGCATGAAAATAAAAATAAGGAATCCAAAATCATGCATAAAACAAACCATGCATAAGTATGTTCATGAAACCAGTAAACCCTGATGAATATTTACCAAAATGATATGATCATAAACTGCAATGTTTGCATGACATGCAATGTAAAAAAAAACAGAGGATGGATAACAATCACACAAAACCACATAACAATTAACTTAGCTATGCCAATGACAACAAAACAACAGAAAACACTGAGTGGTAGCATGTCTATGCAACAAAAGGGTACAACAGGTATACATGCACTTTTTTGATGGATGATTTTCGTCACACATACCGTAAATGTTCTAATAGCCTTCGAGTGTCGGTAAGAAGATGGTTTTCCAGCATACACTGTGAATACAAACCCGCTGCAAAACAAAAATAGTGTTTTAAGAAAATGATTTTTGTTTTTCTCATGTCCAGTTTTATTAATGCTTTTCAGAACATTAAACAATAGATCAATAATACAGTAACTTTTTCAGGAATAAATATTCTGGCATACTATGTGGAATACAAAACACCATATCTAGAATGTAACAGGTACCAATAACAACAAGAGGGCCATGATGGCCCTGTATCGCTCCACTGTTTTTTTATGCGAAAAAAAGCGTGCAATGCGCATGGGTTGAAATGTACTCAAGCATGTGACTTTCTCTTTCTATCGCTCGTCCCACTGGGCGCTTAAAGTTTGAAGGGTGAGCATTTTTATATATGGAAAACGTTACTACGGTGTTAACTTAACAGACTAAAAAGCCCGGGAATTGTCACACAGGTCCTTTGCTTATAACGTAGGTACATTTATCTCTCCAAAAGATATTGTCGTTCTTTCTATTTCACATATTTTTAGATGCTGAAGATCAAATCTACGCATGTTCTACAAGATTACTGAAAGTTCTTTCATTCATTCATGGATCTTTTTCCAAAATTCCAAAAAGTGTTTGTAGGTTTCAAAATTTCTGTTACTTATATAGTTCATGACATATGCAAAATACCTAATGACGTAGATCACCTGAACTTTACTTCATTCTTGAGGCATTAGTGAGTGTAGCAGGATAAAGAAGATATTTGACTGAGGAAACATAAAGTTACAAGTTTTTCAGGTTCATTAGGTGCCGAAAGGCAGTAGGAATGATAACTTTGTAGAGATTGTTTGTTAAACAAAGTAATTGTTTATGAGACAAAAAATTGAATTATAATTCATCAAGAGGTTGCGATCATGACAACACTACTTGAATATGGCGTGAGGTTTTAAAGAGATATCATGACAAACAAGTTATTCCAAGTGTATTTTGATAAACTTTTAGTTTGAGAAGAAAATAGTTTATTCATCCCATAATGAATAAATAGCAAAATCGCATAAACATGCAAAGTTCAACGACTTCCTGTGGCCATGTTTTTGACGAATCAAATTTTCTTGAAAAACTTTTTAATGTGAGCCTTCAAGGGATAAAGTTGGCCCCAGGGGCATAGTTTGAACAAACTTGGTAGAGAACTAAAAGATGTCACTACATACCAAATTTGGTAGCCCTAGGCCCAATGGTTATGGGCAGGAAGATTTTTGAAGTTTGCTCAAAAGAGGCTTTATATAAGCATATGTTCAGTTTTGTGACCCCCGGGGCAGGATCAAATTTGACCCCAGGGGCATAATTTGAACAAACTAAGTAGAGGACTATACAATGTCACTACATACCAAATTGTGTAGCCCTAGGCCTTATTGTAACTGACAAGAAGATTTTTAAATTTTCACAAAATATGCCTTATATAAGCATATGCTCAATTTTGTGACCCTCGGGGCAGGGTCAAATTTGACCCAAGGGATATAATTTGAACAAATTTGGTAGAGGACTATACAATGTCACTACATACCACATTTTGTAGCCGAAGGCCCAATGGTTATGGACAAGAAGATTTGTACAGTTTTCACAAAATAGGCCCTATATAAGCATATGTTCAATTTTATGACCCCCGGGCAGGGTCAAATTTGACCCCAGGGGCATAATTTGAATAAATTTGGTAGAGGACTATTTGATGTCACTACATACCAAATTTGATAGCCCTAGGCCCAATGGTTATGGACAAGAAGATTTTTAAAGTTTTCACAAAATAGGCCCTATAAAAGCATATTTTCAATTTTGTGACCCCAGGGCAGGGTCAAATTTGACCCCAGGGGCATAATGTAAACAAACTAAGTAGAAGACTATACAATGTCACTACATACCAAATTTTGTAGCCCTAGGCCTAATGGTCATTGACAAGAAGATTTTTAAAATTTTCACAAAATAGGCCCTATATAAGCATATGGTCAATTTTGTGACCCCCGGGGCAGGGTCAAATTTAACCCCAGGGGCATAATTTGAACAAATTTGGTAGAGGACTATTAGATGTCACTACATACCAAACTTGGTAGCCCTAGGCCCAATGGTTAAATGATGGACAAAAAGATTTTTAAAGTTTTCACAAAAAAGGCCTTATATAAGCATATGCTCAAGTTTGTGACCCTCGGGGCAGGGTCAAATTTGACCCCCAGGGCAAAATTTAATCAAATTTGAAAGAGGTTCACCCTGGAATCATTCCTGAGAAATTTCATCAGAATTGGACCAGTCGTTTAGGAGAAGATGATGTTTAAAGGAAAAGTAAACACAGCACACACGGACGCACGCACGCACGACGGACACAGGACCATGACATAAGCCCCGCTGGCCTCTGGCCAGTGGAGCTAAAAATGACAACAATATAGCAATAATAGAATAAAGATCAATCAATATTGAGCATTGAATAGTAATTATTATTCTGCAATCGACTTGAATTTTAAACTTGTCCATAGAATAAATGTATATATTTATGTATATATATATGCTTCAAAAGGTTTTGCCCAAGAGACTTATAATACCAAAATACATTGACAATTAGTGCATCTAATAAATCAATAAATGGCCAACACTTAAAGAACAGAATCAATAAATATTTATATACAACAAATATGTTAAAACATTATTGAGGCTACAAACACTGTTGACCAGTTCACATTTTGACACAATTGATTTTAATTAAACATCAACTTATTGCAATCAATTAGAAACAATATGGTTCTGTAGACATTCTACCCAACTGTTATCTGAAAATAAACAAGTTCTTATATTTCCCACTTGAAATGCTCAGCTATTTGTGACATCAGCTACAAAAACAAATGTTTATTCAGATTATATGTGTATATCCAGGGATTTAAACAGATCAACGACCCAACAGTGTTATGCCAATACAATTGTTTCTCTGTCCTGGTCTGATCAATGTAATCAATCACACCATGATATTGACTAACAAACCATGTCCACATATATTCTGCAGAACCCTCTATTAAATGGATAGAATTAAACAATATATTTCCCAATGATTACTGTTATATCTAAATATTTGGGCAAAGTTAGAAATAAAAGTTCATTTTTATTTAAGGATTTATGCACATTTTGTAAAAAATATTTTAGTCTGCACAATTTGCCATTATAAAAATAGGTTCTTGACTTTTCAGTGCCTTAACCATTTTAAATGTTGGCTTTGTCAGATTTGTGTAAGGTTCACATATTTTTTTCTAAACTCTCAATGTCTCCAAGGTTTATAACCAAAACAATACTGGTAATAAAATAATACAATAAAGGAGCATCATACAAGTGCTCTCAAAGAAACTTCAGAACAATACAGCTAGGTGCCAGTCTGGTTATAACACAAAAGATGGTGGCAATAAAAGTCAAGAGTTCGAAGCTTAATATGATTTATAACAGGTACCAGAGAATGTTCAAAGACAGGCAAAGTGTGCCTTACAACCTGTGTAGAATGGGTCAGAGGAAACATGTGCCAAGATAAGCAAAGAACTCCTTGATAAGAGTGGAAACAGGCTCACATGGGAATTGGAAGCAGGTATTTCAATATAACATAAGATAATTATACACAACAATATCATCAGATATGGAGAAAATTGAAAACCTTTTAATGATTTTAAGCATAAAATGTAGCGAACCGAAATACTTACAAAGTATATCAAGATCAGATTGAAATAGCAAAAAAGTTTATTGTGGATAAATTAGAGAAATAAAAAATCGTTTGCAACTTTTTCTTTTTTTAAGGTAATGAAAATATTGGTGTTGATAGACTTTCAATAGTGATCCATTTGATTGATTTTAAACTAAATGCTTAAATAATCTTATAACATCTAAATGGTGGACCTCTAATTCCATACTCTTTGGCTAAATATGAATGCCACAGAAATGGTAATTCTAATGATCTACACATTGTTTCAAACCAAAATGACGAAACACTACAAAACAATAATAACTTATATCCACCAGAAATTAAGTAGGCAAAACTTAATATATGAAAACATAATACATGACATGGTTCTTACCATCAATTGAATGAAACATTCTCTTAGAACATTTATATATTCAAATAAATATCTACATCAAGCTATACAAGAAAATGCCAATGGATATAACAATGAATAGAGATCGTTAAAAGGTTGTCATTTTCTTTTTTGTCATTTGGTTTACTTCTATTTCCTTTTGCCTCCAATGACAAGTGCAATAACATGGATGTAACTCTTCAAGATGACGGTGAGAAAAAATCAATTTGTTGTCTGTCAATACAGATAAGTGATTTGTTTTCTCAGAGAGAAACAGAGAAAAGCCACATTGTCACAGGCAATACTTTTTATGTCCATCTTGCATATTTCAGCATTAATATATATGCAAATAGTATGTTTGTCTATGTCAACTCCCCAATAAATTTGCTGTTGACATGAGAATGTTGCTATCACATTCTATCCTAACATTTAATATTTCCAGCCATGTAATGGAAACCACACATAAGACATTTCTTCAAACTGTATATATATGTTTTTTTTTCTATACAAAATCATTTGTATTATCTTGCTCCATACCAAGTGGCAATATAGCTTAAACAGTGAGTTTAAAGATGATCATTTGTCTTTACCACCTATGTTTATATATATCGACCAATTACAAAACCAAGGGGTTTGCGTAACCAATTATGTAGCAAGGAAAAAACGTAATTTTATTGCATGCAACTTTGGCAGTTGTTCTACACTCAAAGCATTTTTTTCTGCTAGATTAACTTATACACCACTATTTGCAAATAAATTCAGTTTCCTACAAATAAAGATTGATGCCATTATTTGAAGAAGTATAAAATTCTCAGAGAGATATCAATATTATAGGAAACCATTACATGGACGTAATAGCCAATGTTCTACATTTTAAATTCATATATTGTATAGTTGTTGTAAAAATATTAGTAATACATGTAGTTAACTGGTAAACATGTAAAGACTTGAATAAAAGAACATGGATTGCAGCCTTTTTAATACAACATTATTTGACATGAAATAAAATAAAAGACAACTGCAAATAAAAGACCAATTTGACCAATTATATGTTTATAATTGTAGCGGTAAATAAAAGCAAGTGGCTTCAATATCCAATAAATGTTCAGTATTCTAAACAAAACTCCTAATGGCAAATAGGGACAGGTCTGCCTACTGTTTAAGTACAATATACTTACCCTAGAAAGGCAGCACAGAACACCAAAAAGAAAAGGTCATGCATAATATTGTACAATATGATAATTATTAACCTTCCGCGGTTTGCAGACTGACGAGATCGCTGTAATCGCTCTCTCCAGCGTGATTCTGACACTTGACCCGCGAATTGTAGATGCTGTTAAAATGTAGGCCATCCACTGTGCACATCATTTCTGGACCAATGTATACCACCTGAAACATATACAAACAAAATTATTATTAATTGAACTTAATTATGAACAGCTAACACAACAAATCCTTTTTTATAATAAACAGTAGAAAAACTTACATATCAGGTGATATAGCAATTGAAAAATATATTTATGAGCAACACACTTCAGATGAACAAAAATAAGACTTTATTGTATCTGTGAAAGCAAAGTAGATTTATTGTTCTTGTAGTACATATCCTTTATCGCAGTTTATTGCCATTTTTGTTTTCAGTTTGCTTCCTTGTATTGTAATATTTATTTTTTTTAATTTATTTTGGAGAAGAATATAATTTAATATTTTAATTTAATAAAGTTAATTCAACTTATATAACCATTGCACATTTAATTTTGGACTCTGACATTAAAGATGTCTTGGGAGACGTAGTGTAAGTGATCATCACACACCTCATACAATTTCCCATCGGATTTATTACATTTAATCACATATGTTAAACACATATAGTTCCTGACATGATTATGTGATACTATTGAATTGTTTAATTCAGTACCTAAGTAAAACATTAATAAGCATTGCAAATTCTACTGAAGTGTGCATTTTAAAGATGTTTGATTCTTTTGACGCAATATAATTACGCAATATAAATACGATGACAAAGAAATATTATTTTTTAGAAGAACTGCTTATCTAAAGATAGATGTTTTATATACATTTATATACATGTAGAAATCTAGTTTGAGGCAATCACATTTTTAAATCTACTACATTTTAAATATTACCGAAGACACTTTTACATCTATAAAGCATCACCACGCAGGTTTAGCTTCAAATTATGGAAATATTATTTTAAATCTTACTGATTTCTGGGAATACATTTTTATTAAGATTTGTTTACCAGTGAAAGAAGTGAAAATCATGAATTTTGCATAATAGGATTTTACTTGATGAAGGAATAATGTCACATGTATACAGTTACTGTAGCACAACAACTCTTCCCTCATTCGTTGTCATTACATTAGAGTTATGGCAGCCATTGAGTAAGTAAATGCGAGCAAATGAGAAAAATACATTAAATCTACAGAATCGGAGACAATGTGTCACCAAGGAAAAAGGAGTTTGATGGCATATGAAAATTTTCATTATTTTCCATTGGGCACTCCAACTAAACAAGGCTTTTGGAGTTTCACTTCTTTATATTATTATTGAAAAGCCAGTGTTCTGATATACAATTCTTGGCATTAAAACATAAGTTTTATCTCATACTCTGCCCATTCATTGAGCTATTGTATATATTGTCTAGGCTATTGAACAAATACTGCCTATTTAATATGCCACTTCATTAGTTTTGCAGTTATCAGGCAGATGTTCAGCTTTTGAACATATGCTCCTATGTAGGAGGACATAATCTCTAAAGACCATTTCTGGAAACATTGCTCAATACACTGAACTCAAAGTTCTCACATAATAAACAATATTATACGTCAGACACTAAATTTCGTGGATTTTCGTGGGTCAGCTCAACCACGAAATCAAATGTTAAAACGAATGTTCATTTCTTAAGTCTTGTAAAAGGCATAATAAGAAAATAAACCATTTTAAGATCCAACTAATAAGGCTGATTTTCTGTATCCCCCAAAATATCACATCAACATAATAAATTGAATCCGCGGAAAAAAATCACACCCCTGAATTACACCTATATACTTCAAACCAATAGGGTTTGTGCTTTGAAGCAACTTTCTGCCTCAATTGGAAGACAGCATTCCCCATTTGAGTGAATTTCTTGAAGGATTACACACGTTCTTATTCAGAAACTGACAGTTGATATTTTAAAACACCAGTTGATCCCTTCAGATGCAGCCACTATCTGCCACAGCCCTTTTCCCTAAGGGACCCAAGGGGTGACTCAGCCCCTATTACTGTGTACAAACTTCCTTTTGGAAATGCAAATCCATTGTTAATTGAAACCCAAACATTATTATTGATGGCCTTCTGACGTTAAATCCCTAATGAACTTCTTTCAGTCAAAAACATAACAATGTATCTGGAGGAATTTCAATGAACAGTTACACAATTGTGCCTTTAAAGCCAATTCAATGGGAAAATAATGTCAAATATTGAGGAATTAGTTCCATACTGAATTATCTGTCGACAATTTCTGAACCAAATCATGGCCTTTCTTGGAAAGGACTAGGGCAAATCTGGTATATTGTCAGTGTCAGTTCACATATTCTCTTGACTTATATATTATCATTAATTTGCTAGAAATGACCTTTCTTTGTCTGGTGACAAATTGTGTTTTGTAGTGTAACAATCCAAGACGAATGACTCAGTGAACGAACTTCTAGGGAAGAAAATGGTGACAAATGTGTAACTGTCTAAGATGTAAATTGGACCCTTAAATAAGGGCCTGACACTTGTTGAAAGTTGCAATAGGGAAGGACAAGCAATTGTTTTACAGTAACAAAACAGGTTTAAAATGAGATGAAAATAATGAAATAACTGAATGGCTTATATTTATTTTTTATTTTAAACAAATCTTACAGTCAATGCAGCATAATGATTCAAAAGATTCAGGAGGATTTTGTTTTTGATTAAATTTGTGTTTGTAATTTATTTTTTTACAAATTAATACACAACATTCAAACAAGAGTGATCGAGTTTGGCATGTCTTTTACATCGATTTAAACTCCCAATGTTTTGCATTGACTGTTTCCAATAACATGACTATTTTAATCTTGTTAAATATTTCGTGTTTTATGTGAATAATGTACTGATACATTTTGTACATTTCGTTGGCGTCTGATTTAAGCTTTGGTTGAAGTTAAAGTGCAAAAAATCCAAATCACTGTTTCTAGGTAGCTACTCTAGCTAAAAAAAATGCTTAAAATTTATGTTCATCATTCCCAACAAAATATATTGAAAACTTTAACTTTGATTTAAAGGTGTACTTGAGCCTTCACATCTCAGTTGCTTCTACAAATTGAACTTGAGATTCCATATATAACAGCTTACCCGAAAGTCGCCCCCATTCCCATCATCCAACTCAAGGGTGTAAGGCATCTACCACACTTCCCGGATACGGTTGCCAGGCGATAGTAACACTGTTGTTCTCTGCACTGCACTCCTCAGGTAGGATTGCCGGCTGACCCGGAGCTGAAGGTCACAGAAAGTTGGTCAAGGTCAGTGGAACATTTAAATACTGGTAATAAAAGATGTTTTAGAAGGTTTATAAGATATAAAACCAAAAGGCAAAAAGATTAATTAGGGAAATTTGACAAGCCTAATTTACACACAACTCGTGACACAAGTGATGTGTTTGTGAAACACTATGTCCCCTTTTGAGTGATTTTGACCCATATATTTGACCTTGAAGGATGACCTTGACCTTTCACCACTCAAAATGTGCAGCTCCATGAGATACACATGCATGCCAAATATCAAGTTATCTTCAATATTGCAAAAGTTATTGCAAAATGTTAAAGTTTGTGCAAACCAACAAACCAAAAGACAGGGCAAAAACAATATGTCCCCCAGTATAGACTGGGGGACATTAAAAAGTATTTTAAGCAAGAAACATTTAACAACTAATTTAAATAGTATCCAAAATAAAATCATGCATCAAGAAAAGTTGGTTAACACATTTTTGTTATTCAAAATAAAGTTGTTGTTTTTTTAAATCTTGACCAAAAATATATTGTATACAGAAAGTTAATGTCCATTAGCAAGAAATATACATAAGAATCTTAAAATAAAATTACATATATGAAAATAATTGGAAGACAAATGGACAACAGGTAAAACACATATCTTGTTACTTTATATCTATAAGAAATGTTCTTCTAATCAAGATCTAAATAAAAACCGCAGTCGGTGGGAATAAATCAATTACAGGAATAAAAACAGTTTGCCATTCACATATGTTGTATATCTGAATTTAACAAGATGCCCTCCTCATTCACAAATGTTATATATCTGAATATAACAATATGCCCTCATCAGCAATTCACTTTCAGGTATTGGGAAAGCAATAAATGCAGATTATTCAGGTATTAAAATCAATAGTGGCTCTAAAAGTGATTTTACCACTTCCTTCACGCCATTATTCTGCCAATTGTTTGAAACAGTGTGAGGCGCCTCTGACAAGTTATGTAAGTGGAGTGTAGACAAAAATAATTCTTAATAATAAATTCCCAATAAAGGATTTCAGAACAAGATAGGTCTGTTTATCTCTGTGTCTTTTTCTGTGACAAAAACCATGTCAACTACTGTGAAAAATCAAATTAAACAAACACATTTAAAGTACATTGTGACCTTGGATTTGTATACTGCTTTTTATAATATAAAAACTTTCCACTATTTTACTTCTCAATAACTAAACAAACATAATAACCACTTAAAAACCAAAACAAGCAATAACTAAGTGGGCATGTACATCTATGTAACATTGGTCGAAATGACTAAACAAATACAATGTGTTTATCTTTAAAGTACACCATTGGTCATTTAGTTTATGAATAAGCTTTTTCATACTTGAACAAACATGCATCCTACGGCAGCGTTGATTATTTGAAACAAGCCGATGTTAGCCTAATATCTACCCGCATAAGTGTGCTGATGATTTCTACAAGTCATATAGCTATTTGCAAACATAACGTTTTCCATACATTTTAACTTTCATCTTCCATGCACATACAGAAACATTCTGTGCATCAAGAGTAATTACAAACAGAAAATGCTAACAATAAATCTGACAATCCAATACAAGAGCAACATAATTTTTATGAAACATATAAAGCAGATGTACCATAGAGTGACTTACCAATAATACCATCTGTATATGTGCAGCATAGAAAGAAGGAAATATTGAAGTTAGATAATATCATAATAAAGATATTAAATCACAGATTTGAATCATAGGCAATGCAACTTAAAAGCCAATGGCGAAAAACTTGCTCCCTACACAATAATGTGTAATCAAATGCTTGTGTATTACTTTTAATGAGAAAGCAAATTAATTCATGTTCATTTAATATAGGTCTGAGTTCTCTAAAAAGCTTTTGCATGTATATGATTCTTTGTGAAAAATACTGTTATAACAAAGTTAAACGGCGTATTTGTTAATCCATGCCTGTAATTCCAATTCATAAAATTCTAAATAAAGAAATCTTTACACAATCAAACATTATATTGACCAAATATTGGTGTTAATATATTTATTTATTTTGCTATTAATGTGCATAATTCCTAAAGAAATCAGGCATTTTGTGAAGTCCCTAAGTGAAACAGTCATTTCAAGAAAATCCTGAGTCGTTAAGGAATTTTGTTGGAATTTCGTGAAATTCCTAGTTTCACAGATTTACTGTTACACATATATTATGCATGAGAAAAGCAATACTTCCTTGGGTGTTCCGGTAACATTTATTTAAGATATTAAAAGAGGTCATTTAAACATTAACAGTTGGCTTTTAAAAAAAAATCAGAAAAAAAAACTGACTTTTATTACCTTAACTAAACCTTGTCACAAAATATAGGAAAGTCAAAGAAAGTTACACAAAGACCACTTAAAAACCTTAATTAGGGCATAGTGAATCATGATCTTCATCAGATAAACCTGTGGGCCAAAAGATGGCTAGTTGACTTTAATCCACAGAAAACAGAAGCAATTTTAATTACAAAGCAAAAAATGTTCGATTACTCAACTTTATTTTGATAACATTCCGGTTAATTTTGTTGAAAGTCATAAACACCTTGGTCTATCTTTAGGACATGACGGAAAATGGCATGATCATATTTATAACGTTCTGAAATCGGCATCGAAAGTACTGGGAATAATGAGGTCTCTTAAATTTAAAGTGTCCAGAAAAAGCCTAAACACTATAAACGTCACTCATTTGCGCCCAATAATTGAATACGCATGTGTCGTCTGGGACGGTTGCTCTTTATACGAAAAGGACTTATTAGATAAAATTCAACACGAAGCTGCGCGAATTGTCTCCGGTCTAACCAGATCGGTTTCACTCAGTAATTTGTACAACGAAGTAAAATGGCCGTCTCTTGATAAAAGAGGGCAGTATATAAAACTAATTAATATGTACAAAATACATAACGGTCATAGTCCCACTTATTTGGCAAATCTTCTCCCACCCACAGTTCAACAACAATCATCACGCTCTCTTCGCAATGGAGACGACTACGTCATTGTATCACGGCGGACACACTAATATTCCCGTTCCTTCTTACCCTCTGCCATAGATCTATGGAATTCCTTAGACATAAATATTCGTAACAGCAATACTATTTCACATTTTAAATCCAATTTGAAGCGCGTATTTTTCGCTAGCTAAAAGATTCCCCAATATTTTTTTACTGGGAATAGGAAATCCTCCATATTTCATGCAAGATTAAGAAATAATTGCAGTGACCTTAACTCTGACTTGTTCCAAAACCATTTAACTACTTCGCCTGTTTGCTCCTGTGAATAGAAAATGCCTCTCATTATTTCTTCAAATGCTCCACATACAGTGATTGTTTCTATTTAATGCATTGCGGTCATTTCACCCTTTAAATTCTGATATTCTTCTCCATGGAAAAAAATCATTGAACGACGAAGAAAATGGCATTATTTTCACTGAAGTGCAAAAATTTATTTCAGCGACGAAGCGTTTTGCATAGACGCACCAGGACAGGATTCATTATTGTGCATTATTGTGTATTACCTTGTATCATTATATTTATCACTATTATTATTATTATTATTATTATTATTATTATTATTATTATTATTACTACTATTATTATTATTACTATTATTTCTATCATTATAGTCAAAGTAGCATTTGCATCTATCTTTTTTAAGTATTTTGTCTTAAGATTTCCAAAACGACGACTAATATTTACATCTTAAACAGTCACCTTTATCTATGTAACTTTATATTCAAGGGAAAAACCCCCGATTCTGTTGTAGAACTTAAGGTCCAACCCTTTTTCCATATTTTTTCTTTGTGTGAATTGTAATTTATTTGTAATTGTCAATTTGGAAATAAAATATGTTTAAACTAAACTAAACTTAAAACCTTAATCAAGCTATTTTCAGGTGACCTAATAGACAGTCTGATTAAATTTCCCTAGAACTTATAGGAAAAGGGATGTGTGGACCCATATTCATTTCCCCAGAGAGCAAATAACATTTCCATGGCATTTTGTGAATGATAACACTGGGAAACGACATTCCTTATGGTTTCCTTAATAATACTCTGGTACATTTCTGACATGAACCAAACATCAACAATCAGAACATGGCCTGCTTGCTTTATAAAGGAATGTCAAGTTATGATTACCAGACCATTGTTAGTGGTACTTGACCTCTCTGGTTAAACCGATTACACTGTTTTATACACAAATTATTCAAACAGCAATCAAACACATGGCCCAACGTGTTATATTGTTATGTTTAAAGCTCTTAACATTAACATATCAATTGCCATCCACTAGGAATGACCAATGGAACACTGCTGATTTTTTGGATACTGTACAAGAAGGATTGTTAGAGGTTGTAAATACTCAGAATTCGACCTCAGTATTATTATGATTGCAGCATAACTTCATTTCACAGACTGAAAGTAACATTAGAACCAGCAAAACATGCATCAAAGGCATCAACACTTTTGGCTATAAAACAGAATTGACTTCAGGATAAATATATTGTTATTTAGCCATTCATAATTTTACCTAAGACTTGAGTGTTTGTTAGGCATATATAGTAAGAAACATTAGTTTACTGGCAATGATGTGTGTAAGGTATGTAGCAATTAGTTTCATTTAACATACACTCACACATAAAATGACAAAAAAAGAATGTATGCTCCAAACGAAAATATCTTGCTTCTTAGATGAAAGGTAACACAGTAATGTGACTAGAGTATGTGTCTGTGTCGATAAAATTATTTAATACATGTGTTCGGCAGTTTTGTGTGATTATTAATTGTTGGTAATGGAAAAAATATTCAGCCTCCGTTACTAAAAATCCTGTATCCGATCATGAATCCTATTTTCACTTTCCAATCAGATGTAATATTGCAATATAACATGGTAAAACCAAAATAACACCTCATAAATATAAAAATATCCCTTGCAGCCCTACTGCTTGANTAATTTAATTCATGTTCATTTAATATATAGGTCTGAGTTCTCTAAAATGCTTTTTCCATGTATATGATTCCTTGTGAAAAATACTTTTATTACAAAGTTAAACGGCGTATTTGTTAATCCATGCCTGTAATTCCAATTCATAAAATTCTAAAAGAAATCTTTCCGAAATGAAATATTATATTGACCAAATATTGGTGTTAATATATTTATTTATTTTGCTATTAATGTGCATAATTCCTGAACAAATCAGGCATTTTGTGAAGTCCCTAATTGAAACAGTCATTTCAAGAAAAACCTGAGTCGTTTCCGAATTTCGTTGGAATTTCGTGAAATTCCTAGTTTCACAGATAAACTGTAACACATATATTATGCATGAGAAAAGCAATACGTCCTTGGGTGTAACATTTATTTAAGATATCAAAAGAGGTCATTTTAACATAAACAGTTGGCAAAAAAAATACATTTATTACCTTAACTAAACCTTGACACAAAAGATAGAAAAGCAAGAGAAAGTACAAATACCACTTAAACACCTTTATCAAGCTATTTTCAGGTGACTTAATAGACTAAGACAGTCTGATTAAATTTACCTAGAACTGATAGAAAAAGGGATGTGTGGACCTATATTTATTTTCCCAGAGAGCAAAAAAAAAATCCATGGCATTTTGTGAATGATAACACTGGGAAAAGAAAGACATTCCTTATGGTTTCCGTAATAATTCTCTGGTACATTTCTGACATGAACCAAACATGAACAATCAGAACATGGCCTGCTTGCTTTATAAACGAATATCAAGTAATGATTACCAGACCATTGTTAGTGGTACTTCACCTCTTTGGTTAAACCGATTACACTTTTTTTTAACAAAAAATACTCAAACAAGTGGGACAGAAATCAAACACATGACCCAACATGTTATATTGTTATGTTTAAAGCTTTTTTACATTAACATATCAATTGCCTTCCACTAGGAATGACCATTGGAACACTGTTGATGTTTGGATACTGTACAAGAAGGATTGTAAGAGATTGTTAATACTCAGGATTCTACCTCAGCATTGTTATGATTGCAGCAGAACTTCCTTCCAAAGACTGAAAGTCACATAAGAACCAGCAACAAAGGCATCAACACTTTTGACTTAACAACATAATTGACTTCAGGATGAATATATTGTTATTTAGCCATTCATAATTTTACCTAAGACTTGAGTGTTTATTAGGCATATATAGTAAGAAACATTAGTTTACTGGCAATGATGTTGGTATTAAAGGAAGGTAGCAATTAGTTTCATTTAACATACACTCACACATGAAATGAAAAAAAAAAGAATGTATGCTCCAAACGAAAATATCTTGCTTCTTAGATGAAAAATAGGCAATTATTAGAAGTTTCTTTGCGACTCACACAAAAGAAAGAACTGTATATCGTACAGACCACCACAATGATGTGACTTGAGTGTGTGTCTGTGCCGATAAAATCATTTAATATATGGGTTGGGCAGTTTTGTGTGATTTTCAATTGTTGGTAATGGAAAACATATTCTGCCTCCGTTACTAAAAATCCTGTATCCGATCATGAATCATATTGCCAATTTCCAAACAGATGTAATATTGCAATATAACATGGTAAAACCAAAACAACACCTCATAAATATAAACATATCCTTTGCAGCCCTACTGTTTGAGTGTATTTTCCAGGTATGCTTACCTTTCATTTGAAAATAGTTCATGGTCTGTATGGCGTGAGGGACAGGGGAGTTATCAAGGGTGAGTTCGAACTCCGGGGACACCCGAGGTATCAGGCCTATTTCCTTAAAGAAGTGCTGATCCACCAACGACACCCGATTCAGCAGCGAACTTGAGATCTGAAATATAAATTAGCATGCTTATGGTTTTATAATCATAATTGTTCGCATTTTCATGTAAACCCAGTTATTTCTGATTGGATAGTCCACCTAATGTTGACTATTGACATTAATGCCTGATCCCTGCACATCTAAGTTAACTTATTTTTGTCAATGATTGTACTAATTTTCCAATCAGTATTCGCAAAATTAATTCATCGTTCACCACAAACTTATACAATGTTTATTTTTCACCAATTAATTTGAAAAAAAATAATTATGTCACAAACATTTATGTGTGCACTGGCATATGTAAACAAACTCACTGATTTATAGGTTGTTATTGTTGCAGATGATGAAATTTGGTAGAAAAAGTTAAACAATTTGAATCGGTTTTACAAGTCCACTGTCCACTGCTAAATAATATACAGCTACTTAAAAGTTTTAAATTATGTAAACAATGCCATTAAGAGGACAACGAAGACAAAACTGAAATGCAGATAATGCTGTAACAGATTTATTTATGCTTTACCTTAACTTGTGTACTGGTATATTTACCAATTAAGTTTTATATTACAAAGCCATTGACATCAAAGGAAAATCAAATATTTATAATAGCATTATTACTCACATTATTGACTTGTTATCATTAAGTTATTGTCTTTATTTACTTTCAAACACATATTTCCAATCAATGGACATTCAGGTCCATTCATTCATGTGTTCAGTACCCACATATCCATCATTCCTCTTTCCAATTACATCCACTGATAATCCCCCCTTTTTTAGCAGTGTTGAGGAATTTTCTCTTACTGAACCAAGAAAAGATCATTTCACCAACAATAAAAGTAAACTAATAGCCAGCTTGAAAGTGGGGAGAGTTGGCTTCAATTTCAAAATGTATTAACATCAACTTGCACAAACACATCAAGTCGGTTTTATATGTATTAACAGAGTTAGGTGTCTTTGAATATTAATGACAATGCATTAACTATACACAATGCAAGTAAGGGACTGAAAACAGATTATTAAATTGCCATGTCAGCCAACTGGCATCAGCTATGGAAAATATATCAAAAAAGAACACACATACCACTTAATTTAGAAATCATCCTTAACAAACAAAATCAGTAGATATTAAATCAAGAAAACATGGGTTTTATTTTGGACCATGTTGTAATCACACAAATGTCAACATCAAAATGCAATCATTCACGAAATAATAAAAAAATACACTTTTTATGTTACTTGCAAATTCAACGCAGTGTGTAAGGATATAAACATGCAAGTTCGGTTAACGTTAACAATTTGATCTTAACCTTTGCATGAATTGCATGTTGCACGAGAATATTGAACATTTTCGCTGAGACGTGTGGGATATAATTAATTATTCAAGTTTTCTTCAGAGTCAGTCAGTCCTGAATCTGGAAAATAACAAATTCTCACAACAGGGTGTTTTAGCAGTCTGCTTTTTATGAGCAATATTTTTTTCAGTAAATGTAATATGTCAGTTTGCCTCTGAAATCTTTCATTCTATTACTACCGGTATTTGCACAACTGAGCAGTCAATGGATTTAAACATGTGTAACAACAGGGCTTATTTAATGATGGACTGCAATAAATTACTTTTTATATCCCTAATCCAAATAGTATAACACTAAAAGGATGCCATCTCTCTATGACAACTTCTGTCCATCTTCGCCAATTATTCATTCTCATCATGATTATCGACAAGCTGTCATTGGAGATAAAAGCATCTCATTATTGTTTTATTTCTTAATTATCATTAGGGTTAACAAAATTAAGGAAAACTCTCAGATACTTGTGAATCAAAGGTCATAAAAACATGATTTAATACTCTGTAATTTCACCTCTTTGAGCAAAACCAAAATTGTATCCCAATGTCATCTTTATGAGTCTTTGTTTAACAGTCATATTAAACATAAATTGGTCCTAGCCCCACCCTCTGTTTTCCCAAGGTCCCCATTATTCTAATTATACCCCATTATCCCTTAATGGTCACTTGATTTTCTGGACGGGTCACTCAATCAGATGAGGTTCAATGGTGTATTCTCTTGTGTCAACTGGACCAAACATGTTAATCAGGCAATCTTTGTCATTGGAATAAAACATTTAAAAGGCATTTCTGATATCAAAAGAATATAACACCAGATGATTACATTTTGCTTTTTACTTTTAGTGGCTTTCATTGAAATGCAAACCGGTTCTGGTTGTTCTGCTACAAAAACAATCATGTGCACCCAAACCAAACAGACTGGGATCTAATGCTCTTTGTAAAAATAGCATTTCTTCTTGATTACCACGGGGCTAATTGAAACCAGTCTTCATAAATATAGTGTGCAATAATTCAATTAGACATTGCTAATTAAAATAAGCACAAACTGCATTGAAAATTGAAATTCTATCACACAAGACATCATTAATTGCCGTAAGAAAAAATAAAACATTATAATGAAAGACATAAGACAGTTATGGTAGCTTAATTAAACAGAATATTCACAGGCATAAATCTGAGTGCTGTTAATATAGCAACAATAACAAGAGGCCTGAAAGGCCCTAGGCCGCTCAAGCATACAGCACAGCTTTTTTTAAATGTTTCTTTAATGGTTTTAAAAATCAGCCAAGGTATCATCTAAGAACAAGCAAATTCGTTGAATTGATATCCCCCCCCCCCAATTTCAAATTT
>VMBQ01003102.1:37235-75334 GCA_007657795.1 Dreissena rostriformis
ATTTACATTAACTCTCAATAGCTCAGTTTAAAAGCAATTCAGTGACAAAACTATTATATTGAAGAGTTATCTTTGAAATTATATATTATGTAATTATATTGGAATTATGTTATTGTATTGTTTAAGATAACAATCTGCAGTGGACTTTTTATGACATTATATCCTTTTCCTTACCAGTCTAATTGCAATTATAAATTATGTGTTACTTTGCTCTAGATGGTTCCTTAAAAGCAGTCTTGCTATTCTGAGCCTTTCAATACAGCAACTTTAAAAACTTTGAAAAGGAAATGAAACTAATTAAAGTGCACATAAATTGTCTTCCTTTAAGTAATACATGCATATTCATCACAACATTACACATTCTGAGCCAAAAAATCTAAATAAAATGCTAAAAGAATATATTTGTGAAAAATCAACGAACAGGCCACTCCATTCTAATGATTGTATTGAAAATGTATTACACCAACATGTATATGGTATCGTTACAAGGCAACATGTTCCTTGGTTCAAATGTTTACTGTTATAAATAGTTCTAGAAATATTGTCCCTCTGAATATAAATAAACAACTAACAATTTTTAAAATGACAAAAAATAGTAAGTATTCTGCTAAGAGCATTAGATATAACAAATATGCTACATTTAAGGAAAACAATGAGCCATCACAGTGACTGAGCATAGCTGAGAGAAAACTCCTTGTTAATCATTTTGCTGCTGATAAGATTGTTGTCAAGTTATCACCTCCACAAATTGGCCCCACATCCAATTACCTGGATCCTGATTGGCTAATCGCCACGCTTACATCCTGGCACGTTCCCTGTCAGCCTAGATTAGTTTAAATGTATGTCAGTGCTTACTTAACACCATTCCCCACCCATTATCCTGAAATAACCACAACTGGGGAATCAGACTTTGATTTGATGGTTTTTAATTAATATGAAGGTAATGGTCATGTCAGGAAAACTTGCTTGTCTCAATAGACAGGACTTGCTGGCAATGACAAGTTGATCCTTTAAGCACCAAACTGGCTGTCTTGGAATGACTTGAGATGCATCCCTTTTTCTTGCAAGCTTGGCCAGATGTAAAGACCTGTCTTTAATTATATATAAATTAGCAGCCATTTTGTGTTGCTGTTGAGGAAACTGCATGCTGGAATATTAACTGATAAATGATCACAGCATTTGCACAAGCAGCGCACTTCAACATTTATAAACAAAACAATGTGTTATCCATAAGAATATTTGTATGTTCAGTAAATATTCCCAAAAAAAAATCCACATTCGACAAATCATCAAAAGAATTAAAACTTCTTAATGCAACATTTTATGTGTCTTCTAATGTGTCTTCTAATATGCGTAACAAGTTTAAAATGCTGATAAAGTATATGCATTTGACAGCATCAAAGTGCTTTACAAATCCGGAGAGGATACCTTTTGTAGGTCACACATTTTCAGTCCTTGAAATCTCAGACAGTTGGCTTCAGACAGAAGTCTAAACGAATTTGTTCCTGCTACCAGCATCTGCCAATTGTTGTCCAATCAAGCTATACAAGCCTCCAAGTAGACCAAAAATATGCAAAACCACGAACTTCTGTGACACAACATAGATGGAATCCCGAGAAGGAAATTAGGAAAGCGCTGCAACATTCATACAATTTCTTCTCAATTTTCTGCTGTGATGGCGCGATTGATTCGCCACAATATGAGGGGTTTTCTTTGGGAAAAAATCTGCCATTCTTGCGAGAATAAAATGTTGTCTTCATCAGATAGCAGCCTAAGAGTGGTTCCAAAAAAAAAGAAAATTAATGGAGCAAAAAGAGGAAAATAGGCCACAGGACAAAATGGTCACAACATTTCTAAATACCATTTATGTTGGAGGCATAACGATCAACAGTATGATTTATGCTTTCAATATTAATATATTGGTAGTTAATTAAGTTTTAAAATACTTCAATTCACTCCGAAACCACTTTCAAAAGTCAAGTTTCCATACGATTATCTTTGCAAAGCTACTAAAAAGTACATCAAACCATCTTTTGCCGCAGAAAATATGGTCCAAAAATGTCTCGCCCTTATGATATAGGTGACAAAATTTTACACACAACTTGACAGTTTCAATCAATCAAAGTCTGTTGCATTATTCGCAAGGCTTCCAAAATAAATTCAGCCAACTTATGAGATCTAGCTTTCAACATGGGAAACTGCCACTTATCATTACCAAGAGTTTATTTCTAATAATTTTATATGCATGTCATTCAACGAGAATCAGACATTAGCGAAATATTTTATGTTTCATGTTGAAAATCATCATACATTCTTAACCTACTTAGCTCCAAAATTGCACCAAAAGTTATAAATGGCTAAAATATGCTGAATATCATTGCGAAGACAAAACAGTTAATGCTACAATAAATGGAGAGACAAAGATTATGTTCTACTAAACGACATTTAATTTCATCAAGAATTTATCATGAGCGCAGTAATATTCCCAAAACACATACGTGATAGGAGAAGAACATCATTTTGCAATGAACTATTCCTAGTACATGTATATAAAAAAGCTGCCCCAACATAGGAATAACAAATGGTTTTTTCATTTACCCTGACACTACCTTACACTTGGGATGGTGTGTCAATACAACCAGGCATATCATACTCATGGGGCAAAGGGCTGCCAGTGAACCCTAACAGGTTCCTTAAATACTTGTGCAGATTGATTACTGCTCAATATAGCACATGCAGCAACCACATCAACATAACCATTGGGCCCACTAGGGGTGAGGCAGCTAGGGTGTGGGCTATCATATGCACATTGTTGATAGCCCACATCCCCCTCCCCCATGTGACTGTGGGGTGTGCTGCAGCAGGCAGTTCCAACTTGATGACTATTGCAGACATGGCCCAGAGCAACAACAGTAATCAATCACTGATCACAGTTTTTCAACACCCTATTTGACAGCAAGTGTCAAATACATTTCACCATAAAACTAAACATAATTGGTGTAGTCTTTTTTACATGCAATTCCAATGCTTCAATTTCATTTCTGTTTCACAACTTCTGATAAATTAAACATTGAATGGCATATTGTTTTCTAACTCAGTTTCTACTCTGGATTTGGAGATTTGTTTTTAAATCATTTCCAGAACACTCAGCCATTCCAAAACTATCGTAATTATGTTACATTTCGCAAATATCTTTTGCAATATCATGTAATATCCTTAAAGATTGTTACAAGAATGAATGTTTTACCACTACAATGGACAAATAACATGTATATCCAATTCCTTCACCCCTGAGTATCCAGTATGCCATACCCTCCCAGACTTATTGGCACCATGTGAGCCGCGCCTCATTTCCCAGGGGCAGTTTAATTAACCCAATGTCTACCTACCCAGTGTCAGCACAGATAATGTATTGATCTGCTTGGGGTACTCAATCACTTTCCTAGACCCCAGTATACAGGTAAATGTATTAACTAATAACAAAGGGTTCATCAGTTTAAAGCATTTTTGCGCAAACAAATAGAACCAAAAGTAGGTGCAATAGGACTGTATTGTGTAAGTCTGTATCAAAGATCATACAACATTGCTTCTCTGATTCAAAGCTGTTGTCGACTAAGCATGAAGAGAATGATGACACCTATGTATCTCACTAACAAGCATGTAAACATTTTTCATTACAGATGGAAGGGGCGAGTCCCTTCTGTGATAGTTGAATGAAAAAAACCAAGATGTGTTTGTGAAACACTATGTCCCCTTTTTAGCGATTTCGACCCATATATTTGACCTTTAACCTTGAAGGATGACCTTGACCTTTAACAACTCAAAATGTGCAGCTCCATGAGATACACATGCATGCCAAATATTAAGTTGCTTTCTTCAATATTGCAAAAAGTTATGGCCAATGTTAAAGTTTGACGCAAACAAATCAACAAACAAACCAACAAACAGACAGGGCAAAAACAATTTGTCCCACAGTATACTGGAGATATAAAAACAGCAAATTTATCTATATATAAATGGAAAACTGATCCCCAACACACATTTCAACACACAAAAGGGAAATCCTGAGCAAGGGAAACTCTCTAAAACAGTGTGTGTTTCTGACAAGTTTTGCCAAATATTTACAGCAAAGGGACAAGCTTATGGTACACGAAGTAAATTGCAACTGTGTTTGTTATGTTATATGTTTTTTTTATACAGAATGCTTATATATTATGTTTTATATAGAAGCAATATATATAAATTTAATTTGTAAGAAACAAAGTAAAAAAAAGTACTGGATGCAATTATACTAGAAACACGAAAAAGATGTTGCTGACCACAATATACTAAATGCATGTTCATAATTGAACTTAAGTGGTGAACTAAATTGGCGTTTGAAATCACATCCAACTTATTAATATTCAACTTACGTTACAAAACCATTAATCATAATTTCCAAATAATCAAAATGTCATCCATGTCTTCAATGGTAAAGTCTTAATATCATCCACACTTTCAATGGTATAATTTTAATATCATCCACACATTCAATGGTATAAAAACTAAAACACTGAGAAATCAAACATGTAAAAAATCAGGGACCACTTCTTCTACCGTTAATAACTAATGGAATTGCACTTAAAAGATGCATTAGACTTTACTACTCATCCGTTATATTGTGGTCAACATTCCCAACTGCTTATCGGGAGTAAAAATATTAACGCCTTTTTAAGAATAATATTCATTTTGGCAATAAACACAATGTAACACACTTCTGATGGATGTTTGATAAGTTTGATCATTTTGAACTCATACTCTCTAAATCAAACTTTATTTTTTTTTAAGTAATCTCCAAATCAATTTAAAAAAAATTATCAGCAAAAATGTAATAAGCCATTCAGTACATAAAAGCATTGATTGTGATAAAAAGGTTATTCAATTTATATCAAGATATTTTATGATAATGTATTACATTTTCATATAATATGATTTTATAATTTTTTATTTGAATAATAATATCACAATTAATGATTTCAATTTACCTGTAAAAATGATTGTGATTTTCCAGTAGAAGTGATTGTGATTGACCTGCACAAACAGATTGTGATTTACCTGTAAAACAGATTGTGATTTACCTGTAAATATGATTGTGCTTTTCCTGAAAAAGTGATTGGGATTTACCTGTAAAAATGAAGCAGGGTCTGACTCTTTCAGCACCTCAATGCAGAAGTACAGCAGACTGGTGGTTTTCTGCAGGTGACCGGTGCACGCATGGGCCTGATCCTGAAGGATTTTCACCTTCATGTCGCACTCAGCGCTCACAAAGTCCAATAACTCCTGCTCGCGTTGTTGAATGGCGTCGATGAGGGAGTCACACTGCGCTTCGACTAGGGCTTCACAATCCACACAGTTGGACTGAAAACCAAGCAAAATAGATTGTTTAAATGATTAATTATCAATAGATGTTCGTTAAACATGTACGCACCCCCCCCCCNCCCCGACTTGCAGCAATGTCGTCCCAGTGACCTTAACCTTAACTTTCTTCTTACAAGCCCTTGTGACCTTGACTTTTGTCCTCAAAATCAATATGCGTCATTATTTCCTCCCAAGTAACCATACCATTTCTGATGATCGGAGGTAAAGGATTCTCTTAATATCATGGAGAAACCAATTTCTTGTCTTTTCAAAACATCTGCCCATTTATATTGTTACAATGTGTTGGTGATTAAGACATGACTTGAATGTTGTTGGTTTTTCTCTTCCAGCATTTATTCTTGCATTCAGACTTCCTATTCTTGAAGATGTCTTGAAATCTGTTGATAATGGTGTCTTGATTGCACATTTATCATATTTCCAGGCAAACATGCAGATTGCTCTGTATTTAACCCCTAGGCAACCCTGAATCAGATTTGTTTACAGAGTGTCAATGTTTTTATTGTATCTTGATTATTGTATCTTGATTAACTCAACCTAGAGATCAACAGGTTTCAATTACAGTACACATGTCAATAATCCTGGGGCCATTTGTTTAGATGCAAAACATTTAATCAATGGCAATTAAACAATTAACACACTCACCCAGTGGTATTTTTGAATGCACTGGCTTCACTACAAATTGTTCAGTCCAGACATTATTATCATCAAGTAGCAAGCAATACAATGAGTTCATTTGTCTGTACAGGCGCACAGTTTACAACTTGTTTACTGTTTTCAACCAGGCTTCTTATGCATATTGGGGTACATGTGTAAATGGGGACACGTTAAATGATAACCCTGATTTGTAATTCTGGACGCAATCTACCATTACTAAGGGTAATATCAATTTGTGGGTTGGCAATTTCAGTGATTGGAAATTAAATCTGCACTTACCAATTTCCTCCTCAATAAAGTTCTATGTGGTTAATGCCCTCTAAAATACTTTCTTTTTTCCAGCCTTTGCATAACATGTTTTTTGGGAAAAACAAAACACATTACAGCTGACAGTGGGATTTAGATACCCCATCTAAACATTTTAAAGATTTAAATTGTCATTTCTTAAAAGACGTTTCACAGAGATTTAATTTGATTACAAATTCTGTGAAATTAATCAATTCAGCTATGTTCTTATTCAACAGGCGTAACTTTTCAAATTAATCTCAGAAAAAGTTGTATTACTTGGAATGAGCTGTTACAGTAACTCATCAGTGTTTTCCCAATGCTCCAAGGGTGTATATTTTTTTTATGTCATTTAATGGGAATTTCTTATTCCAGATTAGTTAAGAAGAAGCACCCAGTCACATTTAAAGGATTTTGACATAGAGAGGTTGGATTTTTAATAAGAGGGTGCAGAACCAGTAACATATCTGTTTACAAACAAAATGTTGTTGATTCTTACATGTTTGGAAACACTGTACAAAAATTATGAATAATCGTGAAAACAGAACAATTTAACAGATACAACTTTGAAAGAAATAATCAAAATAGGTATTTAAAGGTGCAATAAAGTCTTTGAAAAAAATAGATAATTGGTAACAAAGTACACACTTAAGCTACATGTATATATACTTCAGTTTATCATATGATTGTCAACAATAAAATCCAATGTGCAAGACTTACTTGCAAAAAAGCAGTATGATTAAAAAAAAACATTAACTGTAATTTTAAATCTTTGTTTTCAAAGTCATGCCATGTCTATATTAATGTTTTTTTTCCACATTTACAGGCACAAACATTCAGAAAAGAAGCAACCTGGCAGCACCCATATTGATATTTTAGATACAAATACAGCTATATTATGGTCAAAAGATAAAATAAATGACCAGCTCATCTGATATGAACTGCATCCAGTGTGTCCATCCAGCACATAAAGATCACATCAACTAACCATTCAGTCATAGAACACAACTGATAAGCCCCACAATTAAATGAGCAAGATACAGGAGACTATAATGTGCTATAAGGGAGCCCATTAACTGCATTTGCATCAAACCGACATGTGATTAAAAAAATATAAACAAGGGATGTGTTTATCAGAAAAACAATGCCCCGTTTTCAGCGCTTTTGACCCATATATTTGACCTTTGACCATGAGGGATGACCTTGACCTTTCACCTCTCAAAATGTGCATACACATGCATGCCATATACCAAGTTGCTATCTTCAATATTGCAAAAGTTATGACCAAGGTTAAAGTTTGTGACAGACAGACAGACAGAGTCACAGACAGAGTCACAGAAAGGCTAACAACAATATACCCAGTCTTCTTCGAAAAAGGGGGCATAACAATTGCCAGCTGAGAATGGGGTACATCACCTATCTTTTCACAGATAGCATGGGTGGTCTTGTCAGGATCTGTCATCTTTTAAACAAATGTTTTAAAATAGTAGGGCTTTATTTTAAAATCACCAGCATTTAATGTATTTTGCACATTAAATGATGTTAATCTTAGGTTTGAACTGATATGGAAATGACAGATTGAAGTAAATAATTAAATGTGGGATGATACATAGATCTCTCAAATCAAGAGAACTCAATTAAGAGGTTAGACACAATACACTTGCTTCAACAGATGATATAATTGAATTTCATTAATTTTAATTCAAGTTCTATTGTTTCACATATTGATTGATTATGAAAACTTTGACGCTTGTTGCATGTCATATAGTTTCCGTACCAGTAGGTCATTAGTCATAATATTAAAGAATTACAAGGCAATACTTTAATGACTGATTATAAAGAAGGATATGTAGTCAAGGTTCCAGGTCTTTTAAAGTGGGCAGGATAACATACCGGTATTCGTTCTGTCATGGCCTTCAACTTCTGTATAAACTTCTTTCGTTCTGTCTTGGCCTTTCCGAGAGGGCTTGTAGCGTCTGAAATAGTTCCGTCTGCAAGAAAGAAAAGAAAAAGATGTAATAAATAAACTTGAAACAATTTGTATCAGGTGAATTGTAATTGTACAAAAAGATTTCATATCTGTTCTGATATAAACATAATATATATTATTTAGATTGTTTTGTTCACACATTTAGTTGACGTGAACATTTTCTACCAACAAGAGATTTCAGTTTTCAGATACCCTGTCATTCACACATTGTTATCACATAATCAATCTGAATGTGAAAAATGGTAACATCACATGCTGAGATCAAACTCAAACAAATCTAAAACTCCATGAAAACATTATCATCTCTACTGAGTACTATTGATTCAGTACATTAAATGTCACTTATTTTTGACACTTCTCCAATTTATGGGTGACCCTCTTCAGTGGTTCTTAACACCACTTCAAAATCCATAATGTACTTAGTATTAGTGCTTGTACACCTGATTTTACCCGCTTAATACCCTGATCTGATAATGAAATTTTGAGCTGATTTGAGTTATACCTAACCAGCTATAAAACCAATCAGCAGGCACTTCCTGTGAGGGACAATGGGAAGAGGAACAAGATACACACAAGAGGTTTACAATTGCCCATGATAATCTGGTGTTGTCAATGGTTACTGGTACCAAACACAATATAGTCCTTTGTGAGAATTGAGCTTGCAGCAGTTGAGATATCAAATGCAGAGTTGTATGATTATAACATTTGGGCAAAAGTAAAAAGATAAACATACAAATACAAAAATAAGCAATTTTGAGCCTATTTTAAAGGCATACATTTAGGGCTACAGCCACATTTACAAATTTACAGAAACTGATAAAATTGGAGCCTTAAAATAAAATTAAAGCCTGTGGGCAAATATTCATACCTATGGGTGCATTATGTTTGAATGGGTAAGAATGTGTTTTCATTTTTAAAGTTTTAATTAATTATACTATTATAAATACACATGCAATTCAACTGAAAATACTCACAACCTACACCAAATGAACTCCCATTAATCAATTCTTCTCCAAATATACTTATCTTTAACGATCCATTGTCTATCAAACAGGCTCAAACTGTCAATGCTATTACAAAGCCTATAACCTCTATTGTAGCCTGATTGCCTAACTTGCATTCTTACTGTTATCTGCTGAAGGTAGACAAAAGTAACAGTCTTCAATATGTCATTAATTATCAGGCATTTTATTCACATTTCCTATCTTTATTGTGCTCACTTATCTAGCTTTTGAAGAACATTTAATAGGCTAGCTGACATTTGTTGATGCCATACAGAAATCATTCTGTCATTGTTCACTCCAGTGAGTACAGACTGCACAGCTTGCTTTCAATTCTCTTTAATCCCATTACCTTTATGTAACTGTTCAGCACAAACAAAGTTTTGCTGGATACATCAGACTGCCTACAAATTACCCAGTATATTTTAATTGACTTTCATCTCCTTTCAAAGCAGTTATTCAAAAACACCAGCAAGAAGATCCACAAAGCTAAAACGTTAACTTAGTTAGCACAGATATAATTAGGATCTGCGCACTAGTTGTATGCTTGTATTTTGAGTGGTGCTTATCAAAACACTTTCGCTGCAATTAACACTATGCTTAGAACATTGACAAGCAAGACCCCTTGTTGTCATCAATTAGTGTAGTGTTATCAGGGGATACTTTCTTTGATGGAAAAAAGAGGCCTGGCAGTCAATGAAATAATGGATGGGCCAAAAATAGAAAAAAATAATATGTGTTATTATATAATATTTATGTCATAATAAATGTTAATGCTGCACATTCCAAATATGAAGTTAAACAATAAGCTCCAAACATATCACAGAAATTCCAAGCAAAGAAACTGTTGTACACAT
Organism: Dreissena rostriformis; assembly: GCA_007657795.1. Lineage (NCBI taxonomy): Eukaryota > Metazoa > Mollusca > Bivalvia > Myida > Dreissenidae > Dreissena > Dreissena rostriformis. The sequence continues at coordinate 47,441 of VMBQ01003102.1, forward strand.
AATAATATTCAGAGAAACCCAATATATCAGAATTATGATCTATAATTGCATGCTGATTAGTTTTTTTTTAAACTGCCATATACCTTCAGAATTCGGGTAATTGTCTGGTCATCAATGAGTCATTAACAAAACATTGTTATGGTGATATACCCCCCTCATCAGACTGAACTATTGGTACATGTCCTGGACCTTTGCAAGCGGGCAAGAGGGGTGGGTATTAGCAAAAGAAAAGGTACATTAATTACCAAGAAATTTAAGTTGATAGTAACTAGCTTTTTGGTTGAAAGTTGATTTTAAGCCTTGCCCCATCATATATGTAAAGTCCTGAAAAGTTAAGACTTAGTATGTATATTAGTGGGCTTTAACTATTTGCATGTCAATTCTTCATTTTTCGTAATCTAAGTAAAATTGACAATATGTGTTCATTCAAATTGCGTTTTCAACAAAACTAGCTTGTTCATTAAAAAAAATCCGAGTGACATTTCAACAAAAGTAGTTTGGACAACAAACCAATATGAGTGACATTTCGACAAAAGTAGCTTGAAGAGAGGGTGAATCTGGTACTGGTATAAGAGGTACAAGTGTGTGTAATTATCAACATCTTATGAGAGTGATAGCTGAACCTGATTGCTGATGGACTGAGAGCCTCCAGTTAGAATGACTGCAGTGGTGTCTGTTAGCAATCAAGTACGATGAAAGATAATCTGGGATATTTTATCACCTAGCTCATTATTAGGGCAATAAAACATTAATGATATTGAAGATAATTATTGTATTTATATTTTGTATCCTAGTAAATTGCTACAATATTAGTACTTGATGAATGGACATAAAAAAATACTTTGCCAAGATAAATATAATTATATGCTTGATATATGAACCACGACATGCGAAAATAGGTATTGTGCTTGTTCCATATGCGGCCGGGGGTACCTAAAGATAAGCCAGCGCATCCGCGCATTCTGGTCAGGAGCCACCCTGTCCGCTAATGAGACAACCAAACCTTGCATGACTTTATAGAGGACAGGGTAGCTCCTGACCAGACTGCGCAAATGCAATGTTCTTACAGACACTTCCTGTGTATGGGAATAAATGGTGCACAGAATGTTTCTTGATTAAGAGGTATATGGAGACTGGTCTGAAGCTACGCTGGCCGTATATGGCATAAGACCAATTTTCATAGGACGCAGCTCATATACCTTTGATATTTTGTCGTTTTATTGTCTATTGTCCACATTTACTCTGTGGAGATTGATAAACTCACTCAAAATTCTACAAATAAGGTAAATTTAAAAAAAAAATATATATAATATTAGTATTCAAAGACACACAGCGAGGCTCATTTACGCTACTGTTTGATAACTCATCCTAGCGCTTATGCATAACTTTATTACAAGCAATAGGAGATGAACTATTCAATGACACAGTTCACTCATTACTTTTTTAGCATGTAAAGCATCTCATTTGCATACAAAACAACGCAAGCTCTGCAAAACCTGATAATTTGTACCACGATTGCAGGCATGCCCTGTCAGCGATGAAACAACAAATCAGTATGCCCTTCTCAGATATCAACTTTGACTACCATTATTTGTTTCTCATTATTCACACAGCCTCCTCCTTGCATTTGGCATTGTTTGCCTTTGTGATTTTTATTGCAATAACATCAATGAAAAACATTTCCTTCACAATAAAGGACATAGCTGAAGACTCATTTGCAAATATAGATGGTGGGGAGAGTGCAAAAACATTACGCTTTCACCAATAAAAATGATGATCCAAACGAAGCACCTGGTTTAATTATAATGAATATGATGTTAGCGGCTAGAATCTGTAAAAAAAATGTATTGAACGTCTGTTATTTTGCTTATTTCAGCTGTTAGAGCATACATGTATATAGCAAAACCACAGGTAATACAAGTTGAACTAATGTGACTGAAAGAAAGACCAGTGTTAACCACAGCAGGTAATGTGGCACCACCTAGCTTGACTTTGTGGTCTGCCACTTTTAATCATGATCCTCAATCAATGTGTGTGATGTGGTTTTGGGGATACCAACACTTCGAAACATTCCAGTGTTGATAGATAATGTCCAAGGAAGTGTTACCTGTGTTACCAAATTTGCAGATCACAATGTTATACTCAAAATACTTGAGCTATTAATACATCTTTGTTAGATGTAGTTCCTGTGTAAATAAAATGTTGACCATTAGATTGTGATTACACATATACAGGGGAAATGTGATATAAAATTGTTGAATTTAAACAATTTATCATTTAAAGACTCAATGACTCATTCTTTTTCATTTTCCCTATATTGGTTTTTCCTCTTATGACTAATTAAATGAAATAAGGGAATTGATAACAAATGTTGTCAAGTCTAATATTTCATCAGCATGAAATAACCCTGAGCAAATGCAAACCTTATGAAATTTGTAAAAAAGTACATATTTAGAGAACATAAAATAAACCTCAATATGCACATGCAGAAACCTCGTGCAAACATGTGTTATTTACAACTCACAAATAAGTGCAGGAAACATGCAGACAGGGCTGAAAATCTCATATTGTCATTAATATTTTATCATTGCGATGACAACCGCTATCATAATTGATTCTTACAATAATTGTTTATTCAGTTTTAAGGGGTCAATGCCTCCTACATAACAAAGCGGACCAGACACTCATGAATGCAAAACGTCTCCCTGTGCTTCGCGTGTCACTGATGCTTCAGTATGACAATAATTACAACAATAGCATGCAGAGGAATTATATCTCTTATTTAAATTGATGATTTGAGGTCAGAAAAGTAAAGCTAAGTTATTGATTATTTGCTACAAAACTGCAGAAAATAGCAAAAATATGGAATAAAATACCAGATTGCGCCTCTTTTGGCATAGGGCTATAATCAAATTGTATTATTGGTACTGATTTTGCTTTATAAATACACTGAATAATTGTGACACAAATGTCTTGGAAGTTCAATTGAACAGCAGCTGCTGACATGTTTTCATGTTCAACAATAGAAAACGACCAAAACGAAAACTGTCGGAAAATCTCTTTCTTGTGTTTGTAGTTTTTTATCCATAAATCAGTTGTTTTGTGCATTTAAACAAAGACCCATAAACTGCAAATGAGCTCTCTGAGGTAAAGTTTCAAAAAGCCTGAAACTCTTTTTTGCATGAAAAATAATTGTCTAAGACAAAAATTGCAGATTCTGAAATTCCTATCATTACCAGATCTTCACAAGATAAACCACATAAAAATAATACCTCTAGCAACAAGATTTCTACATTTTTAACTGTTCATAATCTCCGCCACATTTCTTATCGGTTCTCCTGTGCCACTATGATGCCCTTTATTATGAAACAAGTAATGACACTAAGATTAGATAGAAAGCAATAGGAGCCGTCATAGCATTTCTTCAGAAACAAGGCTCCATTTTTGAAAACTTATCAGCAACAAAGATTTCCCAAAGAATCTGAAAGTCACAGAACTTATCCACTTTATGTCTTTTCACAGATAAACTCATAGAAAACGCTGCAGGCAATCTAATTCCTTAAAAAAAATCTCTCCCTTGAGTAATATTCAATTTTTCTGATGTTCTGCTCTGAAAAAGGGTTGACAGGCATTTTTTCATTGGCTGGAGCCTTTGGTTGATAGCAAATATGAGCGGTATGTGCTGTTTTATTAACATACAACTTGCTAGTAACATAAATGTAATAAAGGTGGGACATTAAATGTCCTTATTACAACAACTAAATTTGATGGGAAGTAATAATTTATAATAGCATTATCATAATTCATGAATAGAAATGAAACCTCTGGCAACATAACATGGTTTAATACTTTCTTTTTAAAGCCTTGAAGCACCTACACGATTTGCAAATAGATTATATTACCTATAGTATTACAGAATATAGGCAGTTACCATTTATAAAAAAAAAATATCAAAACATTATAATGTTTACCCATTTCAATTTTGTTTTTTTGCTTGGTAAGCATTTGTCTATAAACTTAATTTTTGTAAAGTTTTATTTTTGGAAAATATTCAAGGATTCTGGGTTTGTTAAAAAATGTTGTAATGTACTTTTCTTACTTAGGTGCGTAAACCAAAATGGCTTAGCCAGCCATTAGTGCTACGGTCATTTTCCATATTTTTAGCTTATGTATATCATGACTGCTTCACTTGTTGACAAGAATATGTCCCTGTCTTAGTTCTATCCCTGTTTCCCTCAAGATTCTCAATATTGATAATAGTTCCTGTGACCAACTTACATATACAGACACTGGCAATTGTCTGGAACCTAATCCTCGACCACTACAGAAATCAATAAAGATAAATAGAAATGCCTGCAAAAGTAGTCAGCCGGTAAATTAAATTATTTTGATGCCTCTCACATACTAGACAAAATGTCACCCCAGTGAAAGATTCAAGGACTGTTCATGGACAGTTCATGAACTCACAACCTTGGGATGCCATGTTCAAGAAAAAGTTCATTAACTCAAAATCGAGAAAAATCGGTGTGTAAGTGACTAACCTTGTATGATTACCCACTGATTCCTCTGTTATAGTAGGTAACATCTCTGTGAAAAGAGTACTGCTTTAACTCAATAAAAGAACTAATTCAATTACAGGGAAAGATTGTACTGGATACTAGAATGTCTTCGATTGTTCTGGAATGCTTCTAGCCATCGTTACAGACACTTCTTGGGCAATAATGTGTCCAATTAAGTTCCACTGATGACAGGAATATTGCAAACCAATGCCATGGTCTACAAATTGATTGCCTAGCAAAGTGCAGACATGGTGTATATTATTTCATATGATTATTCCACAGAACAAGCAAATTCGTTGAACTGATATCCCCCCACCGCCATTTTCAAGATTTTGTGACAGACGGACAGAATGACAGAGGGGGGATAAAAAGAATATTGTTCCTGTATTACGTCACTTGACTTAGGAAATTAAAATGTAGCAGGGATGAAAAGGGTGGTCTTCTGTCCATACATTTTCCATCAGTGTTTGGTGGTTCCTGAATTCCTAGAGGATGTGTTTAATGTGATTAGACACTTGGTCGACCTCCCAAAGGGGCACTTCTGAGATGGCAGGAGTTGGAGTTATAATCTTATTTGGTTAAAAGGTCAGTGGAATATGATGCTAACCTTCAAGTTGTCATTCTCAGATATTATATCTTTGAATAGGATTTTCAGGAAAGAATTGATAAAATTTGATTAAGTATGTTGTATTATTCTGGAAAACAGAAGTATTTAAGAGTTCTTAAGAAACTGCAATTGTTTGACTTTTTCTCAAATTGCCATTAAGCTCATATTGTACTACATGAAGCAATTGAGGTCATCATTAAGGCACCTGGATAAATATTTAATCTTGAGAGTGACAACATTATCTTCATCAATAGAATGGATGGTTGATTTAGTTTTCGCAAAATATCTATTCTATGTTCTAAGAAATATGACATCTACATTATTGATCATAGTCTCAACAATTTAGACCTTTTGTTGAAGCATGCCATTTATTTACAGCAGAGAAAACAGTGACAATGCCAAGCTAAACCCTGAATAAATCTGTTCTAAGAAATTTTCTGACATAGTTATCAAAACAAAATCTGCTGGGAAAGCCAAATAATGGGTTATCAGTGGAAGATTCCAAGAACAACAAATCCTGACCAGGAGAGGTATGGGTCTTGCACTGTCATACACATCAACAGAAAGTCTCATTAGCCAGACACTAATCTGCCTTGTGAAGGTGGATAACTGGATGATAATTAGGAAATAATGCAAAGTAATTAGCAAGTAGTTGTTGTTAGAGATGTTGGCCTTCATTGCAGACCCAGGCGCAATATATATAGATCATGATCACCATGGTATTTCATTGATTTTGAGTGCAATTTTTTATTTTCATGATCACATCAAATACCATGAATAGCCATGGTCATGAACATGTTTGTCTATGGTTACCATTGTAAAAAATTATCATTGCTTATAATATTTATCGTTGCCTACCATGTTATACCATGTTAGTTGTATGAAATTAGATGAATCTTAAGAACTGCCTGCAGACTCAGATTGTCTTCATTTCCAAAATTTTATATTCTGGTGAGAGCGAATCCATAAAAACTACATACAAAGCTGAAGCCTTACAAAAACAGCAAAAACAAGGACAGTTCATACAGTTCGTTTTATTTTCTGAGTAAAATATGCCTGAATTCATGTAAGAATTGTGTTTTTTCTGCCATTGAAGTATTTATGAGGATTTTCATATTACCATTTTGCTCAAGAGACTACTAGATCGGAAGACTTTCTATTGAGGGCATTAATTGCTCTTTCTGTGAAATCAACCATTAACAAAACCACATCTACATGTAATATCAAAGCGTTTTGTGCTCGTTTATCCAGAAATGTCAACAAGTTACTTTTTTATATTAATATTATTGAATTAAGAAGAAATTGATCAAGTATTGTTTTGAGTAATATTGCTTTGCTGTTCTTTTCTGTTGATATCTTCTTTCCTATGCTTTAAAAATCTTTCAGCTATTATTGAATTCTGAAGAAATTTATCAAGTATTGTTTTGAGTAATATTGCTTTGTTTTTTTTTTGTTGTTGGTTTTTTAAAACTTATTGTCTGATATTAAAAGTTTAAATTTCTATAAATAAAGCTAAAAGTGTTATAAAAATTGTATAAGCATTAACCATTAACAAACCAGGGTTACAGGGTTAGCATTGTTATATTCAATTTACATCAATAGATTAGGTTTACAAAGTTTCTTTTGAGTTTAAAGAATGACGAAATTATGTCTTAAACACTTCATTAACAAAACACTTTGTTTAATAAGTGGAATCATAAATTATAGACATATTTATAACATTGACTAACATCTGGTATTAGTAATTTCCACTTTCAAGTTGAAATTGTATATTCATCACCACTTCATCCGCGCTGTATTCCATCACTCCTAATTGTCAAAATCTGTGAGCAATTATTACATATCTCACCTGCCATTGGTACTTGAGAAAGTCATACATCATACTATTTTTGTAACAAAGTGGGAAAAATCTCATTTCAACAACAAAATAGCATATCAGATTCTAAATCATCGGTAACGATAGCAGTCATATTTGCATCAAATCATGTCATAAAAAATTCACACCTTTAGGGTTACTGAACCACTAAATTACGTCACAATTTGACATTACTTAGCCTCAAGGTCATTTTAGCAAGTGTCACAATGACCACCTGTTTACGTAACCATGACAAGCAGAGTATTAAAAACTTCACAGATCAGTGATTTATAGATGCCAGCCATTTTTACAAATCAATTTCACTAATATGTAGTATAACAGTGAGTTCAAAAAATATTACCGAGTGACTCATGCATATTACATTAAGGATGTTTGTTTTTTGTTTTCCATTTTTGCCATATTCATCAGTTACATATCAGTCGTATAATGGTGGTCAGTTAAACTGCTGACATTTTATCATGTACTATAATATGCCAGAACTGCTCCACTTGTACATTTAAATAGGTGGGGAAGAATTGCAATTACACAATTACTTCATGACCAATTCCCACACAAGTTTAATTGTCGGGCTACCCAAAATCAAACCCGTGCTCCAAGATAAATTGTGTAGTCCAGCATTCTGACCAACTGAGCTAGCGAGCGTAATTGTAGGTCACATACTCACAAATATTGAATTAATGAACAACTTACTAGACCATTGAACATAAATTATTATACCTGGCCACCACATATCTCTCTAAAATATGCACAGTTTTTAATAACAAAATTTAAAAATAATGATAACAGAATTAAGATGGAAATTGCATATTTAAGTGTCCAGTTTGATTCATACTTAATGTTTTAAATATTTTATAACCCAAATACACACTCACTCCTTCAATTACTTTATTGACTTCATGACAAATATTGAATTATTGATCAAATGACTAATGAAAAAATTACATTAACTGCTGGCCCCTTCTATGGCCTGTCTAAACTACTAATGGTACCTAATAAATCAACACACATCAACAAATGAAGTGCATTTGCTCCATTTTGTTAAAATAATTAATAGGGAGTCAACTGTTGACTCATTGATAATTGGTGAATATTGTTTTTCAGTATGCTTCAAAACTTCTCCAAAGGTGCAATAAATCTTCAGGAACATGACAATGTAATGTAATTGGCCGGAAAAAAAGGAACATACAAAAGGGGGCCACAAAGTGTGTACAACAGTTGGTTGATTAAATGATAAAGATATGCAATCATGTAAATGAGTCATTGGTTACAATGATCAATCAAACCACTTGACCAGCTATTAGTGTCATCAATTGAATCCTAACTGTTTGACCTTTTAATTTACCATTATTGATAGTAATATTACATGCCATATGTTTCTATGAGGAAGACAAGCATCATAACCGAATCTATTTTAATGATATTATAAATTATCATTATAGTTGTGATGTATTTCCAATTTGTTTGGTTATATATCATTGATAATGAACACCTTAATTTAAATCTCAAGAACTTTAAACTGTCTATTTTGAAGCTCAGAAATTGGAACCAATGAATTAAAGCTAATCTTCCGAATTGCTTGACCAATAATGAACAACTGTGGCAACAATCAAACTTCAGTACATAAATCTCTGATTGTCGGGTCACCCACTCGAAACAATTTTGTCTAAAATTTGGTCTAAATGTTGCACTGTATCTCGGACAAAACAGATTGACAGTCCGCCTTCAGACAGTAAATCTTACATATAAATCAGTCAAACTTGTCTTCATTTAAACCTTCAGTGCAAACCCTTGACACCAAATCAAGTCACAAGATTTTGTTTCATTATGTTCTATTCAATTCATCTGAAAAGCATTTAGCGACAAACAATGTCGAACAAGACCCCCTGCCAAACCATTTAAGTATCAGATTTAAATGTACCGACTGATTTCTCATGACATAAAGGGAATGACTTCTCAAATGGTAAACTGATTCCTACATATGTACATTAGAACATTACATTGATAATTCAAATGTTAATGTTGCAGTAAACTGTAATAATTTTTTTCTGGTTAAAGAGTCTTAGAATAATATAATTATATAATTGAAATAAATGATATAATAATTTTGTTTTTTTACAATATGACTTGTGTCGTGCGAAAATGGGTCTTTCAACATATTGAACTGCGTAACTCCAGATATGCCTCTGCAAGCCCATACTCTAAAGAAGAGTCATGATGTCCACTTATGAGACCTTGAATCCTTGCGTTATTTTTTAACGAAGAAGATCGCTCCTGACCAGAAAGCACAAATGCACAGACTAAAGTCTTAAGCTATGGCATAATACCCATTTTCGTATGAGGCGGCCTAAATAAAGTCACATGCCAAGGTTGCAAACTCACTTAGCTAGAATTCCACAATTACATAATTATTATACTGAATAAAGTCTCATTTAAAGAATTCAAACAATTGAAGTGAGTTAATATATTAACTTGTATTTTTGAAAACAATGTTTAATGCAGAAGGCATCATTTTCTTGAATGAGCAATGCGCTTATTGTTCTTAACTCTTACTCACCCTGAGATTAATTGCCTACTAAAATTACTGCAAAAAATACTTGTATAAATGAAGGCTTTCATGTTTATAATATCTCCTATATTTAAATTCACCAAATTGCCTCAAAACAATGGACACATTAAACAAATCAATGATCACAAGTATCAAATCAGCTGCCCAATTCACTGCATCACAACTGAAACATAAAACTTCAAAAAGCAATTATGTTTGTACATGTATGTAATGAATCTGCAGCCAGATTGTATTAATATCACAGGACTTCCTGTACAAATTAACATTTGCATTGGGTAGCCAAATTCATCAACAAAACCACCAGTTGTTTGGTAAGCGATGCATAAGTTGTATGTGTTACATGAAAATGTCTTTGAAATGAACAAAATGGCCTGCAGAATAAAAAAAGTCTCACTACACTTCCAGCAGAAATAATTAATAATGTACTGTTAAAAGCAATTATCAATGCCTTTCAATACATCCGGTAATCGTCCAATACATTATACAGACATAAAGGGCTCTTCAAAGGGACCTGGGTACTGCAAAAATTTAGAGGCCCAAAGACCGATCAACTGTAAAGACATCAGAAGCCTTCACAAGGTTGGATAACTTTTGATCAAATCCCACCCAAAATGATGTCTGAAGTTAATTGGGTTTTTATAGTCATTCAGGTATTCATTCTTAATAGCCGTAAAATCTTGCACATTATGCAAGCCTGCTCCTATTTTAGGGTCTTGTTAACAGATTTTCGTAGTTTTGAAACATGTAAATTAAAAATCTTGAAGAAGTGAAATTATATTTATGGCTGAAAACAAAAATTACATGCAGTTTTTGCATGGTGCAATGGCAGTGCAATTAAATTCCTAAAACCTCAATTCAGTAGGAATTGCGAGAGACATGCAGAAGTAATAGTAAATAAATCTCACGAAAACAAAGCAAATATTTGAATTTGGCCCCTTCAGTACAATCGCAAGGTGAATGACTTGACACTTTGGCGCCACGCTGTACAAGCCACTCAGTTTAATGAGACAATCCGTTAAAAACAAATCTGTTTGATTTCAAGTGATGATCGAATCATGCAGTTACTCCGGAAGTGCAGATTCTTGCAACAATGGCAAATACTTTCAATTTAACCTGGATTCAATCGAAACTGCATGCAATTTCAATACAATCATAACATAAAGCAATCACTGTAACGACAATATGAGAGCCTACGATCAAATTGTTGGGAATTACATATCATTCATGGTGCATAGGTAATTGCATACTATAAAAATTCAAAAGAATGCAATTACTCTTGTATTTTTGTTTCCAAATTAAAGTGCAAAACACCATTAAGGACTAAATAGAGAGTTTCAATGTTTATTAAATTTGATACAGAATTGATCAGTCACCATAACTTCTGATTAATGACCCTCTTTTTCCATGTTTTCCTCCATACACATGCAACTTTAATTTCAAAGCAATATTGGACATACAAGAAAACAACTTTCATGAATAACCAAACGCTTTATGAACAATGAAACATTTTTCTCCCCTTGAAGAACCATTAAGATATTATTTGGTACAAACAAGTACATATCATACAAAGTGTAACAACCCTTCAGAAACTCTTCTAGATAAACAAATTAATGATGTACTTGTTTAGCTTTTACCACTAAAAGCTGAAACAAAAATATTGCTGCAGACAAAATTACACTGGGTCCTGATGGGGCAATTAGAACATATTTTCTAGATGAGATCACATCTGAATGAATACTACTGTCTGATAAAACTGTTACTGGGTGCTCACATTACGGGCATTCAACTCTCTGGTGAAGGACTCCCCCAACATGTTCACACAATCTCCTCTTTCAAAATCATTTTAAAATGGCACTCTTAAGACAGTAATAATTGTTAATAAATGTCCCAAGCTCTCAACAGAGAATGGTAGGTTACACCCAACCAGCCCATTAAGTTTTTGGGACTTTACTTTGTCTGGAAGTCTTGATGCTGCTAGTGACTCAATTGTAAATAAATTAGCAGATTCTAGGGATTCTTTTTCAGCTTTGAGTCATCTTTAATTGGTCCCTTTTTCTTCCTTGTGAAAATAGTGATTTAGAGCTTTTCTGATTTTTTGGAGACTTTTTGGAACAGTTGTAAAATGTTTTGATAATGGTTTTGCCGTTGCTCAAAACAAGGAATAGTACAGTCAGTCAACCAGTTTAGAATAACCCGGCAAAAAACGTTAAATCTTTTGACCACAATAATTTCTTTCTAGATTTAGTGTTAATGTGAGAAGATGTAAACATAAAGGGTAAAATTTATTTTGTTCGATAACAGGTTAGGCCAGACAGCATATGCAGTTTTTTGTCAAAAATAGCCAATTAAAGTTCACCCTTAGGAAAATTATAAAAAAATCATTCAACTTTCAGAATTAGTATTTTAAAACATTGTCATGGCATTTATTTTCAATCAGCAAAAAGTTCATTTGAAAATAATAAAGCCTTCTATATCCATATGCACATTTCAAAACATAACTCATTCAATCAGTTCAGGTTAACTTTTTGCTGCATTTATCCCCCCTGTAAGCAATATAAAAAAGCTTTCTTGCTAAAACTTTGTTAATTTATTCCTTTACCTAATGTATACCTTTGACACTTATCATTTTGTTTTAATTGGGGCATTATGGAAAATTAAATACAAATTAATCGGAACTGCTGATTATCCGGAACTGGTTGACAAACTGTATGACAAAATAAATGTCAAATTTCTGTCTCTAATGTGTCGTTCCTGATTAGCCTTTATATTTTGCAAATAATAATGCATGGGCCACAAGCAAATATTAAATCTTAAAATAACTTAATTATTATTTTAAGTTGCCTATGCTGCCATTGTTTATTATAACCGGTGTAACATTGAATGAATTATTAATAATTATGTTATCAGTCTTCATTTTATGGCCATCATCTGTTATATTTGAACAGTGAAACAATTGATTCCAACACCAATGGTATCCATCACCAATTGACAATATCGGTAAAACTTGATGGTGGATCAGTATACAGGTTACACATCACTTTAAAATGACAGAGGTCACACTAATTGTACACCCACGCTCCGACCCCCTGTATAAACAAGACTTCACAAGAACAAATAAGAATTAAATCATTATAACATTGCTAATGTATTTGCCAGAGGCACTACACAATTATCAGAGACATTTTTGCAGCAAAGACAAGCTATTTAGAGGGAGACTATTTTTTCAGCGATAAACTGGTGATGATGAATGCCCAGTTTTGTTCAGCCAATCTTGCTCACGCGCTTCGCATGTTTTGATATCCAAGTCTGAAATAGCGGGAATACTCGTTTCTGAGGTTCATTATTTTGAAACCGTAGATTTTAATGAGGTGAAAATGAAGAGGGTTAACATCATGCAGAATAATGAAATGCACAATTACAGTGTGAATTAGGTACCATGAATATAGTCTCAGTTAAGCCATTGAATTATCAAAATAATAACATCTTGAAAAACATGCCGTTTTTCCCAACTGTTTCATAGAACAACGCCATTTTAAACATGGGTCATAAAACCCCAGTAAATAATCAATGGGGATCATTTTTCTGCACTCAAACATATTTTTACTTTTAAATTATTACTACTTTACATATTCTCTTTTAAATATGATATTCATGCCTGTTTAAATTACAATTTTTCAATTATTTTTATTAATATTACGATGCACAAGAATTTTCAAATTATAAACTTCACAAACACTTAAAATGAGAAATTAGACCCGATTGTTTTTTTCTGAACTTCAAAGAACTATGAATCTATCTACATGATCAGGCATCATAAAAGTAAAATAATAAAAATTCCAGGACACGCCAATCTCAAGCGTTTAATATAGATATGAGTTTTATACAGGCCATTGACTAGATATGAGATTTATACAGGCCATTGACTTCAAACGAAGCATCACCGCAAAGAAATATGGCAGCTTCCACAATATCATTGTAGGGGAATGCAGATATCAATTTTGACATAGATTATTAGACAAGCTCAAATCAGGCCTCCCCTGAAGAACCATATGCAATGGTGTTGGGGAAAGTAGGGAAATTAGCATCTTAGCTGTGTTAGAATTGCAGGTTTAATTATAATCTCCAAACTGTTCACTCCATGTGGGTATTTATAAAGTAGTGGTAAATTAAAAGCTGTAATAATTGCAACAATATCATAACAATCGATAATCGATGTTATTTTGCTCGTGATCATAGAAAAAAAAACAAGGATATAAACAAGGGAAGTACATCTTGATATGATAATCTAAAAATAGAAAAAGAAATTCCGAATATTTGTTCTTTTCACCGGTGAAAAGAACAATTTTGTTCTTTTCACTGCTGTTATTTCACTACAAAAATGTCATATTTTATCATTAGGTATAAACGAAATAATGAGCATTTAGTAATAAAGAAACATGTCCTGTGTTCTATCATTGTATGTACTGGTAATCATCATGAATTCCGAATCTGCTACAGGCAAACAAGCACCATCAACCTTCATTCTGTTGGAGCCCTTTCATGTTATATTGGTGGCCCTTTCTTGCATTCCTTTCACAACCTTGTGGTGGGGTATTCAATCATGTTTCATTGCCTTGTCAGTGTTGCTATGCACATCAAAGAGAGAAAATCTGGTGTTAACATGTTAATAAAGTGCTGCGCTAAATTATGTTCCACCCACTTTTGAATGTCTAGGAAACATAACTTCCACAATGGCAGGCTTCACATACCCTTGTAAGATGTTAATGGCTAACAAAGAAGATAATAAATTAAGAAGACCAATCCGGCTGCAAAAAAAATGAAAATTCATTAGATAATGAATCTCCTTTTATAAAGACAACAGTAATAAAATGGTTATTAATGGTGATAAGCACCTAACAAATATTTGCCATCATAAACATATTTCTTTGTACATTAAATGATGACCACATCCTATCAAACATCAATCACTGCATCTACAAATTAATAACAATCTTGGTCCTATAGAAAGAGGCCAAACTGGCTCACATTCTGTTCGAGAGCGATGATCAGCTTTCCATTCCTCAAAAAACATCAGTTCTTTTCACTTCCTATTCTTATTCACTCTGGATTTTGTTCTGCTCATCATCCAATGTAAATAATCAAATCTGATTGATTTTCTAGCCTGTGTTCATACCCTAACACCAATTTTCCCCCTAACTACCATTACAAATTAAAAATTATTGCATGCAAGGTGTCTGAACGGCTGGGGAAACTTAGTATTTATACTAGAATGCGGTTACACATTCAGCAGACATTTTTTTTTATATAAATATTCACCAGTATTAATGTATCCAATTAACCTTTAATTAAAACATGGCAGGAAGAAATCCTATTTTACTCCCTGGAAACCAAAGCTGTCAACATTCATCATTCCTTCTGTAACAAGTTCCATGCCAAAACAGCACAAACTTATAATTTACCTACAATTTTTCAAAATACAAGTGTTATACATCTTGAAATCAAAGAAATTGCCTGGGATATTTACAACCTGTACTTAGTTTTTGAAGGACAAAACAGGCACATTAAACCATCAGTGGGATTCAGGGCAATTTTCTTGTGAAATAATTTGAGATTTTCAGACAGAAATAGTATTTGGTTTAAACAAGGATATCAGTAAAACTAATGGATGCTCCCTGCATTATGATGCTTTGTCGATATATGGGTTAATTGTGTGGGGAAAAAAGTGTAACCTTGAGATAAAAATCTATTATTAGCTTCAGTGACCTTGACCCCAGTGACCTCAAACCTCATCAAAAGGTAGAGGTCTATGCAAGGTACCTACATGCCAAATATGTAAGAGATCGGTAAAATATTGAAGGCGCTATGAGAAACTAATACAAAAGTGTGACGGAAGGAAGTATCGAAGGACAAACTGGCAACTATATGTGAAAATTTTCGTATCAATTTACAAACTTAAATTATGAAACAACAATGTAGTATTATAAGCAGCAGAAGAAGTAAATTAAGCAGAAGCAGTAGTGGTAGCAGCAGCAGTAGTGTAATAAGAGTGCATGGCAGCAGCACCAGAAGCACCATTATGAAGTAGTAGTAGTCTAAGACTATCAGTCATGATAATAAACAGAAACAAGCGAATTCGTTGAATTGATATCCCACGCCAATTTCACAATTTTGTGACAGACGGACGGACAGACGGACAATGCCAATTCTACACCCTCCGCCTTTGGTGGGTGATAATAAGAAAAGCAGCAAAAGCATCTACAGCAGTAATTATGTATGTGTTTTCATCTTTTATGCACTAGTTTATTAATGAGTCAGCAAAAGTGAGTTCCATTTGTAATGTGTCAGTAACACTATCAGGCTTCTTCCTCCCTTAAATCAATAAACAGCATACCATGTTTATTGTTTGACAACCCCAGGTTGCAGATATCAATCATGATGAATATTTCACAAATTTCCAAACATTTTCTCATAACGACACTTTTTTATTAATATCATTCATTTCGGCAAGATAAATAATACAACTTTTGGCACTTATTGCGCATAGTTTTAAGACTTGCATGCTCATCATCCCTGATTTAACATTTAAAAAAAATGCTTGTGTTTCCAAGAGGTCTCTTTAAAAAGAATTATCTTCAAGGATAAACATTAGAAATATAAAACCTTTAAAAAATTGCAAACTTGCACAACTTTGGTACTATAAGGTGCAGTTTTTATCATAATACCATAGAAGCTAAGTAAAATACTACACCCTACTGAGAACACAGACAGCACCCTACAACTTAAGGCAAACATTTTATTTTTTTCTTATGCAATAAACTTTAAAATCAGATTAGAGTCCAGACGCCTGTCTTTGTGAATTATCATCCTATGTAAATAGTCGGAAACAGTGACAAATCTTGTGAGGTTTGATCATTATTGTGTTCCTAACTTCAATTCTGTTTCTGTAAGAACATAAAAGGAAACCTGAAAACTGATTTTTTATAAGGGATTATCTTTAAGCAATGGAATTAAAGCTTGTATCGGCATAAGGCTTTGAAATATGGCATTAGATTGTTTAATTAAATTGTTTTAAAAGGCTAACATTTACATAATTATTTTACAGTATAGGTAATTATTTTGTGCCTTTCGTGTTTATCTCCATAATTTTAATTAAAGAAAAACATATTAGAATTGTAGATTAAAATTATTTAAATCACTTTGAAAAAAGGTACGATTATAACTTTAACGGTTTGCAAATGACTGGTCTGCATTTAAATAACAGGAACAGAAGACCGCTGATGACAGTAAACATTCTATTGGATTATCTCATGTAGCCAGATGTTTATGTAGTAATGTACAAGCACACTGACAAAACAGCAACAACATTTAAATAGTCAATTAGAACAATTTTGGACCTCTTTGAAGAGATTAATATCATACTGACATAAAGCGATTCGCCATATATTATACAATTGCAAATTGCAAATGATAATTGACGATCAATGAAAATTAAAGGTCGTGCAGCCTGCCCAATAATCAATAAACCAATCATCACACCAATTTGAAATGATATTCAAATACTTTGTAATGTAAGTGCAGAAATTGCATAATTCCCCATATTAATTAGGACCTCAATATTTGAACACACACCAATATAATATGATATGAGCAGCGGGACCTTTAAAATTAAGTTGTGGACCAAATAGGTAATATGTAATACTTATTACTTAACAATTAACATGGAGTTTCAAAATAATATCAATGGAATATTCTCCATTATTTAAAATACGTGTATTCCTGTTAAGATTATCTCTGAGTTATACTTTAATTCTGTTGAAAATGTTGTTTTATCAAGACATTTATTCCTTTAAATTTTAATTTCTAATTTATTTCAGACAAATAATAAAAAAATCAAACCTCTGAGAAGTCTGCTTTGGGTTTAATTAAGTGTGTTTGCATATATTACTGACATATGGAATGTGACATTATGATATACAGTACTTATGTTTTCTAAGATTGAGTGTATGCTAGCGGGTGGGGGCATTTTAATGACAACAACTTATGGGTCTAAATTCTCCAGATTTTAACAATACAATAGCTTAAGCTTGTGGCATTTTAATGAACCATTTTCTGGGTCTCAGTTCTCCAGATGTTAACAAAACAATAAATCATTAAGCCTCTTGTTGATATTCCTTGATTCATAGAATTCCATTTAATCTCTGAGGAAAGCCAACATGACTACAGACATGCGTTGACAATGTAACCAAACCAAACTCTTCTTCAGACCTTTCCACAATCGGTCATACATCACAATACAGACTATTCAATCAGTTGCCAGTTTGTTTATTTTCTTCAAATTTGAAGATTCATGCAATTTTGTCTAACAGGATTTTTGGAGGGTGTTGTTAGATTAGATTTGACACTGGAGGCTTCGAACATGAGCAATTTTTATTTGCCATCTGTTAAGAATTCTTGTGGACTCATAAATCCTAATTGGCCGTTCATTCAGAGTCATTGTTTCTTCCATGATCAGACATCTTCTTATCCTGACAGTGCATCTTGTTACAATCTCCTCAGAGGGCATTACTAGATGATATCTTTGAACAAATGTTCCTGAATTTTTCTTGGTGGACATCTGTCAAAGATGTATACATGACACATCATAATTGTTTGATAGCCAACTTGTATGAAGAGTAAGGGGTATTAATAACCAGATCTTTAGGTTATTTAACACCTTAAAAGTTTAAGTACATAATAATTCAAAATAATGACATTACTTGAAATTAAGAGCTTGTATTTTAAATGTTGTTGTTGTTGACTGCTGTGTTGATGCATGCTTATTGGAGATGATGACAAACTTGATTTCGATATTTGCATGATCCCTCAAGTACTTTTTGTGGTGGTGGTTGTGACGGTGGTTATGATTTTGCAGTGGTGGTGAAGCTGTCAGTGCTGCTGATGTTCAAGATAGCTGCAGTTGAGGTGATGGAGGTGTACCTGTTGATGATCATAGTGATAGTTGAGATAGTTGCATGGTGGTGGTGGTGGTAGGAATGATGATAGTGGTGGTGGTAGGAATGATGTTGATGGTGGTGGTGGTGATAGGAATGGTGTTGGTGCTGGTATGAATAGTGGTGGTGGTGGTGGAGGTACTGATAGTGGTCTTGATGATGGTGGTGGTGATTTTGATGCCTGAGATGCTTATCATCGTGATGAACATTTCTGCTTATGTGGAACTGTGCCGTAGGATGTAATGAATTAAATATTACCCATTAATGTATCCAACACCTGATACAGCCTATCTCAAGTACAACCAGCACTAACAAGATAACTTGAACCCCACTGGGCATCGATTGGGATAAAGGGGCTTAGTGGTCAGATAAATCTCCAGTGGTGAGAAAGCCTCCCACTTGGGGCACTGAAGGGAACAAATTATCTTGTGATAGCCACATGAAAGTATGGAGACAATGTGGTTGATAAGAACCAAGTGTTGCCACTGTTATTGTTTAATACCTTGATATAAATGGATTGTAAAGTCTAGAAGTCTGTCCCACTTTGCAAATTTTCGCATGTACATTTTTAATAACTTAATTAGTTTATAAAGTGTTAATGCGCATATAACGCGGTGTTATTTGAACAATAAGAAATGCACATAAAATACACAAAGCATATTTTTTCAAAACAATCTGCATTTTTTAAACCAAAATAATGTGTATTAACTCTCTAGATATACTAAATAATTAAATACAATTTTAATGGACTAAAGTGCACAAGTGCAGAAAACATTAAAGTGTATTTTTTTGTTCATGAAATGCAGAAATGATAGGAGCATACAATTCCCCTGTTTAATGGGCAATAAACAGACATTAAATAAACGTTTTTGACACTTATTTCAACATCAGATTGTATACAGTAATAAAACAAAACATGCTGTACCATAAAAATTGATCGTATTTATTATTGAGTGCTGTTGATTTTGATAATGATAATGATAATGAACTTATGCTGCTGTTGAAAGTTTAAATATATAATATCTATATAAACACTGTATATTCATTTTTCACATCGCCATAGTCAGTTCATGAAGATTACAAGGACTTACATATTCTCCAAAAGTTCAAAAGTACATGATTTGTTGATGAACATAATTTCATGGACTCATTGATGTCAAAATGTTCATGAAAAATAATGGTTTATTCAATAATTATGACCAGTTAATGAACTTATATTGAAACAGTAACTAAATATATTTTAGCCCCAACCTCATAACGATCATATGCTTTACAAATAGGACTGGCTGCATGATAATTCAATTCCAAATTTCTGCTGACATTTACCTAAAGCAATTGGAATTTAAATTCGTTGTGCATTCTTGGAATATGAAACAATTGAAATATGGAATAATGTGTATGCGTTTAAAATGTGCTCGTAGGAATAGTAAATATGTTTTAACTTGTTGATACTTGACCTATGTCAATAATTAAGCAAAGATTATGAGGAACTATTGCATTTATATACGAAATAATTTTCGACCATAATATGAACCACATCTTAATGTTTATGTATAAATTTTGTTTGAAGCTCAAGTCAATAATAAAGTATACAAACCGATCAGTACACCCACAATTGCACCAATATTAGCACTATTATGTAAAACTGTATAACATATTATCCATCCCGAACCCATCCCGTCTAGGCCGGCATCCATTGAAACAAATCTTAGAGGAAACCATTATTAGCTGATGGATATTACCATTAAACTCATATATTGGCTATTTTATTTAATATGTATTACTTTTTAGAGAATATAGTAGGTATACCACAGCAGGTAACGGCCTATAGAAAGTTACACAAATGGGAAGCACATATAGTACATACAGTTGGAGTCAGTGAGTTTCAGCTCTTCTTCCAAACCCACACACCTTATCAGTGTTTGTAAACAGGGTGCAGATATTGATACAGAAATACGAGCAAATGGAGCTCTTCAGCAGATTGTTATCAAGCAAAACACACGTATTTTACTGCAGACTGCAGAAATGGGAGACCTTTGCACTCAAACAAAGAAAAACAAATATAAACATATCAAACCATTACATCAAGATAAATCATCATGTTATTAGAGCTGCAAACTATCATTCCACCGAGACTCAATCATGATATTCGATTAAAAGCATGCAAGGTAAAAACATATTACGATGCACTGCCTCCGAAATCATTTTAGTGGATATAATATTTTTAATTAATAAGATTGTAAAAATGAATCAGCATTACTGATATTATTAAGACATCTGCATGGACCACGATCATAAAAAATAGTCAATATATAAACACTCACTTGATGATTGTTCAGTAAACGTTAGGTGTTAATGGTCACGACGGTTGATGTAATTATTGTTAGAAGTTTTGGTAATCATAACTGTGGTTGTAAGCAGATTTAATGGCGTGTATGTTCGATGTTCTTGGTATCTGTGAAATGTCTCAATAGCATTACTAGTATGGTACACTTGCCTGACATGTAACGATAAATCCACAATGACACGGAATATACCCCTACAGCGAAAGTGATAATCGCCAATAAAGTACTCTATCAAAGCCTGCACGTTTTATGGGCCATCAAATGCATGTTAATGATGGGATAGTGTATCTCGGGCGTGATCCCATTGACCCGTCCAGCCGAAAACTATTAGCCGACCAGTGTATTCCTCAGAGTCAATGCAGAGACACTTGCCTACAATTAAGTATGGGACTTCACTGACGTAATTTCAAATGTCAGAGAAACTGATACATTACAGCTAATTTCCAAATGTCGTAGATTTAAAATGCTTACACCATATATAATACCAACTTTATTACAAACAATCATATTATAATTTAAATACTCATACATATTCAAAACAATTTTTGCTTGACTTTTTATCAAGATTCATAATGCTCTTTTAACGGATTTTTTTTTTTTTTTTTTTTTTTTTTTTTTTTTTCTTTTTTTTTTTTTCTTACCNAACAAAAAAAATGTCTTTTCTTTAGCACGATGTTGAAAAACAGTTTTCAATATAAATTATCACTATTATTACAGTAACTATATAACCAACTACTTAATGATTGTTCAGTAAACGTTAAGTGTAATTGTACAACACTTTATTTAACATTATTCTCATAAGAAATGTACATCTTGAAAAGGATGTAAACAATCATTAAATAAGCACCAAAGACATCACAGACACCATGAGGAAATCAGAATTATTACTTATAATTGCAAGCTTATTATGCTTAAACTGCCATACACCTGTAGCAATTAGTATGATTTAGTGTCGATAAATCACCAATAAGTCACTAACAATACATTGTTATGATGATATTATGACCCTCATCTGACTGAACTATTGGCACATGTCCTGGATTCCTGCAAGTAGGCAAGTTGGTGTGCAAACGAAAAGGTACGTGAAATACCAAATTAGTGTGTTGATTATTATAAGTTTTTTGTTAAAGGTTGATTATAAGTCCCCTTTATTTAAGTAAAGGCCCCGATATATTTAGACTTATTATGTTATAAGTCTAGTTTAAAATAGTTGCATGTGTATTTCTCATTGAACATAATCCTAAGTAAAATATACACAATTTATCAATCCAAATTGATTTTTATACAAAACTAGCTTGGACAACACGACATTTCGACAAAAGTAGCCTTCCAAGAGAAAGAAAACGGTGATAAAATTGGTACTGGTAAAATTGTAAAAGTTATTGTCATTGGCGACATCTAATGAGAGTGCTGGCTGAACCATATTGCGGACAGAGCCTCGAGTGGGGATGACTTCATTTTGTTGTATGTTAGTCATCAAGTACCTTGAACGAAAAACTGGGGGAGATTTATGAACCAGCCCATTATTTATATTTTAATAAAATAATATTAACGACAGTATTGTTATCCTAGTAAATTGCTGGTACTTGATGATTAGAACGGAAGTTACTTTGCCTTGATAACTATTATATGCAGTTGATATTTTCTCTTGTCATGGCATATTGTCCGCATTAAATCTGAAGAGCTCGATTAACGCATTCAAACTTCTATTGACAAGGTAAATGAAAAAAAGAAAATAAGATATAATTTTCCAAGAAACACAGCTACCCTTATTTGTAACCATGGTCGATAATGTTTGATTACTCTTCCTTACGCTAATCCTTAACCTTCCTTAACCTTATTATTAACAATAGGAGATAACGTTTCAATTACGCAGTACAAAATAACTTCTTAGCATGTACAACATCTCATTTGCAAACGATACACGGAAGCTGTGCAAAACCTGATTGTGTACCACAATTGCAGGCATGCCCTGTCATCTATCAAACAACAAATCAGTATGTCCTTCTCAGATATCACCAATGACTACCATTATTAGTGTCTCGTTATTCACCAAGCCTTTTACTTGCCTCAGGACAGTTGTTTGACAATACAGGACAGACATTTAGACAAATGGAAAATNTGACCTTGATCTTTGAGATATTGGCTCATTCTTTCACATGACTTACCGTCCTATAACGGTGAGCAAATGTACTAAGAGTCAAAGAAATTTTAAAATCTCACAATAAATGACTTATGTTATGACCCGTACAAGCTAATTTATGGTAATTTTTTACCTTTCAGTGTGGGAAATTCGCACTAGCCCGAAGGGTTTTGGCTAGTAAAAATCCACTCGGGCTAGTGGGAATAAAAACATTTATAAAGGCGGGCTAGTAAGAAATTTTAATTTTTATATATGTGTATAAGAATTTGGGCTATTACTTTAAAATCTGAACTTCGCACACTGCCTTTGACCTCCAAGTGTGACCTTGACATTGGAGATATAGCCCATTCTTTGCATCACACACCGTCCTATGATTGTGAACAAATGTACCAAGAGATTTTAAAATCTCACAATAAATGACAAAAGTTATGGTCTGTACAAACTTCGCGACAGACCAAATGACTCCTATATAGCCCCCACCCCCCTACCTCGTGGTGGGGGTATAACAAGAAATCTCACTGTAAGATGACAATCATGGGTAAAAGTAGAAAATTTGAAAGATTTTAAAATTGTCATTTTAAAATTGTAAATTTAGTAAAAAAAACTGGCTGAATTGAAATCCTGAACTTCAGGAAAAATCCTGGAACCTTTTACCTATGGACA
Organism: Dreissena rostriformis; assembly: GCA_007657795.1. Taxonomy (NCBI): domain Eukaryota; kingdom Metazoa; phylum Mollusca; class Bivalvia; order Myida; family Dreissenidae; genus Dreissena; species Dreissena rostriformis. The sequence continues at coordinate 71,190 of VMBQ01003102.1, forward strand.
ATGCCCCTGAAGTGGCACTGCACATTGACCTATGAAGGTTTCTTAAGCAATTCAAATACCCGACTATTCTTCATGATTACCTGGAATAACTTTTTCAGAGCTCCAAGGGCCTTTTTGCCTTTTCTTCCCTTTATAATTTATCCAGCAATCACCTCGTATGACATCAGTCTATAAATGTAGAATATATTGTTAATGGTTAATTTAATTGGATGAGCCAATGCTCAAACTGTGGTTAATTGCAATGATCAGTAAAAGATTGCAATGCTCAATAAACGAGCAAATACATGTCAACTGCCTTTAAACTATACAAATTAAACATCTTTAAATATGAAAATTGTTAACACAGCACAAATTAACTTGCTTCACTGACATTTCCAGGGTCTTTTCAGACATAAAATATTCTTCATTTCTTTCAATGATGAAAGGTTCATGTGTTAACATGAGCTGTCTGAAGAAACCGCGCTCTCGACTATTTACAATCATGATCTTGGGGGTATCTGAGGAGACTAGAGTTTATTACTTTTGTGAAAAAAGTAAGTAATAAGGACCCTGGGCATAATAAATAATTCATTAATTTCAAGTTGGAGTCAAGTCACTCAAGTAATAGCAAAGAAAGACTTAAATACTTACTTCAGCATAATTTTCTTTCCGTTTTCACCGACACTACTTCCACCAACACGGGAAAGTGCTTGCATCTGTAAAATAGGTTATTGCAAGAATTATAACTTAATGCATCAACAAATGAAATATCTTCTTTCTTTCAAAAACAATGTGTATACATGTATAATACAGCATCAGTTACATGTTCATGTAATCTTGTGCAGGACATTTCTAGCATTATATTATGTACACTGTTGGAAGTAAAGATTGTATCCGAAGCTTTAATACCAATATCATATCTACATGTAACCTTGCTGAACTACAATTAAGAATAACAAGAGCACCGCACAGCTGATGCCAACGCTCGGCTGCAGGTTCAGTTTAGAAAAAAAAAATGTTTTTTTACCTTTGACCTTGAAGGATGACCTTGACCTTTTACCACTCAAAATGTGCAGCTCCATGAGATACACATGCATGCCAAATATCAAGTTGCTATCTTCAATATTGCAAAAGTTATGAACAATGTTAAGGTCTTGGGACGACACGGACTTCGGACGGCTGACGACGAGCTGGCTATGACAATACCTCGGGTTTTCTCCGAAAACAGCCGAGCTAAAAATGCCACTCATATTAAAAATGTCCACCAAAGTAGCATTCTTCTAAAGCAAAAAATGAAAAAAATCTATTGAAAAAAGTCATACGTTTTTATTGGCATCATTATGTTTGAAATGATCAGTAAAAATGTTTTCTTGCTGACAAAATTTGTACCGACATTCAGAAATTCAATATTTGTGTTCTTGTTCGTAATATACATGTTTGTGCTTTGTTTAAACATAAGAATCTTGGATTAGTTTTCATTTGCCACTGATGTGAACAGCTACATTTAGACTTACATTCGTTCAAGTTGGACATGAGTCCTTCCCAGACCCTACAGAACCTTGCTGTCTGTGAGGCGTGAAACGGTGGATCCTAACTTGCTGGGAGAGCGTCTTTTTTCTAATTCCTCCTCTTCTGGAGATACATCCCTGCCAGACCTGCTACCTACAGGCTGTCAATAAATAAGGAAGTTACTGTTAAGTAAAAGAATGCAAAAGTGAAGTGCCTGCTTATCAATATCAAAACACAAATTCATAATTTGCCACAGCAGTAAATACATTCCCAACAGACCGTTTCAACTTGCGGCCGAGTCACAATAGTAAGTATTACAGAAAGAAATTAAAGCCTAGTGAAGTGAAAAGCAAATCGTTAAGCGATTTTGGCTTTGTAAAAAGTATACGAAAAATAGAGAATGGGATAAGACAAACTTGGTTTCATTTATATGTTAGTGGATCTGTGTTTAATCAGATTCATGTGCATATATTGCTTAATGATGTTTGTCATTCTGTACTGAAATAGCATGGAACTTAAATGGAATACATTGCAAGGTAAACATATTAATATAAATTAAAGTAAATTAAATACATTAATTACACTTAAGTGTGTTTGTTTATATGTGTTTTTTTTCCAAAACTGCCACTGATGTGCTTAAATGTTCCTCCCAAAACCAGGTTTTTACAAGACGGAATGAGTTGCCCTTTTTTGCCTAAACTGCTCGTTAGAATGCCCTTTTTGAATGTACTTCGCCATGCCCCTTTGCCCTCATAACTTTCGCTTTAGTTTATTGCTTGTGCAAGACTGTGAATACAAGTTTATGTTGCTTTCCTGTGTCATTAAAAGCTGACAAAAGTTACAAAGTCATTAAAACACCATTCTTCAATTGGTACAATTCACGACTTGATTTGTCCCAATTGGAAGATTTCGCGACTCGCTTTTTCCCAAATTTGGTGATTTCACGACGCGAACAATTCCCAATGGCATGGGTACCGGACCCATTCCCAATGGGGTGAAAAAAATCACTGGTTATAAACGCGCCTTATTTATGACAAAAGGAAACGTGCAAACGTATGTTTTTTTTTTAATTTTGCAGATTTTTTTTGGTAAACATAATGTTCATTGATGTTATATTTTAATATAATGTGTCCTTTACAAAAGTAAGACTGCTCAGAAACCAAATTTATGCGTACCATATAAAATAAGCATGAAAGCAGCAACTCGTGATTTAGTGAATAACTGACAAGTGCATGGTGACCCATATTCAGGAATGTTGAGACCGTCTCAAACTACATATAAACTCAATTGAAGTTGTCCAATTCACAGGTGGTTAGCGTGTGGATATAATATTTATAAGTACAGGGCTCCCCCTGGCTCAAAAATTTCTGTAGCCAACATTTTAGCCAAATGGAATTTTGTGTAGCCAAATTATGGAAACTGTAGCCAAAGTTTTAGCCAAGCATTCGGGACTGTCTGTTGTAAGTCTAGGGGCGTGAGAGCCTAAATAAATACCATATGAAGCTTTAATATATTTATTACTTTTATCATATTGGGAAAAATAAAGCATTATTAAAGTGATATTAGACGCATCTAACAGTATAAAGGTGTCTATCGCAACGGTTGTTCATTTTTGGTGTTTTCACTTCATATACACTTATATTTGATAATGCAGCATCAACATACTAAAAAACATCCCGGAAAGAGAAAAATAATGCATTTGAATATCAACCGTACTTTCGTTTTAACGTAAAATTGGTAAGTTTCAAATCTGGGACTATATACACTCCCGCTGAAATACGTTACAATGAGAGGTGCGTCTGTACGACAATGCGATACGGCGTCAAAACTACAATGGTAACGGCGTCTTTCCACAGTTTGTTGACGATACGGAACGTTGTTAAAATAAATGGTAAATAACGGTAATATTGAATAGTTTTTGTAAGTGTATACGCCAATGTTAATTTAAATACGGATATTGTGTTCCTGTTTCTTAGCTTGCCATGTAATTTATTCCTATGTTATCGATAAAATGGAAGTTTAACAGACTGTACAGACAACTCATAAAATAAACTAAAACGTGTCAGTTTAAACAAAGAATTTACCCGTGTAAACGCGTGTGTATGTCTATAACTGTCAAGACGTTGTAACCGTTAACCGACAATCCCAGAATCGATAATATGGGCGCCGCCATATTGGCTATTACGTAACCCGCGATTGAAAACGGTACTGAAGAATTTGACAGATTACAACGTTATCATAGTGTACACCCGCTTTATTCCAATAAACAGTACTTTATGACTTCGCACAGTAGGATTGAAAACAAGTGAAACATGAAACCAAGTGTCGATATGTATCACATCGTAAATCAATATAATTTAAATAAAAAATATACACGATAGATTCATAAAATATGTGTCTCTGCAACAATATTCAGTGACAACACGTAATGTTTAAGGCCGAGTTGGCATTTTTAAGCATACCTTTCAGTAATGCCTTTGTATAAAATTTAATTATTTCTTTATGGAATAAAATTATTCAAGCATAATTATAAAGGTATAGAAATATCTAAAGTCTGAAGTAAACGTTGTGATTTTAGCGTAAATAGTGCCGGAGATATTAACAAAGATCTATCAATATATAAAGATTGGAAACATCCATTCAGACCATTTTTTTTT